>JABWIB010007817.1:7357-24896 GCA_016617825.1 Platyplectrum ornatum
TATATATATATATATATATATATATATATATTAGTGTGTGATTTATATATTTGTATGTACACACTAGCCACCCATTGTCCAGATGCAGTGACTCTTGAAGAATGAAGTGAATGTAAAAATAGCTGTTAAACCGGATGATATGAATTCTTAGGTTAATTGCGTTTCTGTGTCAGCAGTTGGCAAACATTCTCCCTGTTTTACATGAAGGAAAAGTTTATATTAACCGTCACAGTGCCGCGTTTTCCACCCATTCTTTACACACGTCTATGATTTATGTTGGACGTTTAAGTTTTATGGTGTAACAGTAAAGTTTAGTGTAACGCAACCAGGGCACAGCATAAATACTTAGGGACATATTCGACACCTTGACCACGTTTTGTCACTTGTAGATGACACATTTTGATGCTCAGACGTTTTTTAAAGAAAGGTCATTTATCTCCCATAGGGTGCCCATCCTTCTCTAGTGTTTTCATGTAAGCTTACTCAAAACACACAATTAGATGTTTTGTGTGTGTGTATGTATATATATATATATATATATATATATATATATTCTGATAAAGAGATAAGGCAAAGGCCACACAATACACAATATGTTCTACTTCATTTCTCAAGCAGTTGTACTGGTTTAGCATGGTGGCTCAGTGAGTGTCACATTGTAAAAGCGATAAGTAATGTGATGGCCCTATATAAAAACCTGTTAATATATAAATAATATATGTCTACCACTGCTTTCAGTTAGTACATTTCCTGAGTGAGAATATTTGACGCTATGCTATGGATAACGTGGTAAAGAGTAATAATATAGTCTCTATAATATCAGCCCCAGGTTATTGGCAGGCTACTTAGTAGTCACCTTTTGATGTCCTGATGTATTTGTTATATAGGAGCTATAACACTAGTTTGAGATGTCTGCTTCTACCATTTTACTTCTAGGTGTTTTTCTTTATCATAAAACACTATGCTTCTCACTAGCTACATAAAAATACTGTGTGACCCTTTGGCTGGCTAGGAAGCTACCCACGTCTCCTCAAACTGCAAAATTGTACCTTCAGAGAAATAGATATTGTGGCAATACAGAGGGCTATGTAGGCAGGGCGTATGGCTCCATGTGGTCTGTTACACAGGACATGCCATCGGCATTATGCTCTGGTGGCTTTCTGCTGGAGTACATAGTAACTGCCATGTGTTCTGTCCTTGGCTACTGTATAGGAAAACAATCTGTGAGCTCTAGGGACCACGTGTAACGTTTATTTCTCATGGCATCTGGTCTGTGTAACTTGTCACATCCTATTTTAAAATCTACCCCCATGTTGTAGGCTGCCATTTTGTAGGCTGCGTGGTAAACCATGGGAATATAGCCTTCATCCTTTCCCTAATCTTACATCTTACATCTTTTCACTTTAATAAAACATTAATAGTTGTGTCCACATCTAGATTGTGTTATGGCCACAGTGTAATGTACTTAGACTACATCAGTGTATCATTTACATAGAGCTCAGATTGTCAGCCCATGTGACGAGAACAGACCGGCATTGATCTGGGGAAACACTCCCTTTGTCTTATGGTTGGTACTGATTGTTCCCTGTGTTTAGTGGCTGTTTTTTCTGTGTATTAAAAAAATAAATAGATACATCAAACCTATTATCAGAAATACAATTGCTGTATTATTTTATCTCTGCTCAGTATATGCCAAATAAAACATCCCTGGGTATACACCTTCTCCTTAAGCTAAGACGAACTGATGGAAACATACAAGTTTAGGTCAACATAAATGTTATTGGTAAATTGTATGTTAGAAAAACAGACCGTGATGTCTTCTGGATAATACCCCATTAGTCCACGTTTGACGGACAAATTCATAAGGCTGTAGTAATGTTGCATGTTCCACATTTGAATGTAGGAAAGGCCCCCGTAAAGCTTGTATTAAAATAATGTGGCCCGTGAATATTAATATATACATAGCCTGAGTAACATATGTAAATGATGATGCATCCTGGGAACATTTACCTTCAAGGCAGGAAATGAATCTTGTTTATTTAGGATTGGAGGTAGCAACATCTATGTCTTTCAGCTATTTGCTATGACCTTTTCTTACGAGTACTAAATGTACTGGTTTGAGTAGTCTTTAAAGGCAAACGTCATCTTGCCTTCACACTAACCTGGTTGCTTTTTATATTCCAGATGTGCTTGCCAGTTGTGAAGATGCATTCCTTGCAAGCTTCAGATCCGCTTTTATGAGCAACACCTAGGAGACAAAGTTGAAGTGTTCTGTTACTGGGAACAGCATGGCTGGCTTCAAAAGAGGATATGACGGGAAGATCGCAGGCCTTTACGATCTGGATAAGACCTTGGGGAGAGGACATTTCGCAGTTGTCAAACTTGCCCGTCATGTCTTCACAGGTGAAAAGGTAGCCGTGAAAGTGATTGACAAGACCAAATTAGACTCCTTAGCTACCGGGCACCTTTTTCAAGAAGTCCGCTGCATGAAATTNGTGCAACACCCCAACATAGTCCGTCTCTATGAAGTGATTGACACTCAGACCAAATTGTATCTAATTCTGGAACTCGGAGATGGAGGCGATATGTATGACTATATTATGAAGCATGAGGAAGGTCTCAGCGAGGATCTGGCCAAGAAATACTTTGCTCAAATTGTTCATGCTATATCTTACTGCCATAAGTTGCATGTGGTGCACAGGGACCTCAAGCCAGAGAATGTGGTGTTCTTTGAGAAACAAGGACTTGTGAAACTTACTGACTTTGGCTTCAGCAACAAGTTCCAGCCAGGGAAAAAGTTGACAACGAGCTGTGGCTCTCTGGCATACTCCGCTCCAGAGATATTGCTTGGGGATGAATATGATGCGCCTGCAGTAGGTTGGTGTCTATTCTTTTTATATTTTCCATACGTGGGACTTACTAGTAGCTTTGTGATATATTTATATACTTTTTTTTGCAGCAATGGTTTATTAATATTAAGAAGGTTTCAAAACAAAAATGTTTTAGTTCATTATTAAATCATTTGTATTCTAATGTCTTATGCTATTTTAGTGGCTGATCAATATGTTCTGTATTAGACAAGTAGTGAAGGCAGTCATTAATGGTTATGTAGCCCATTCATTTACTAGGAACATGGGACATCGCTGAAACATGATGGGTATTTAATATAGAATTCATTGGACAATCTGATACCTCTTCAAAGTAATTGTTTGATTCGGAGAAGCCATAGAAGTTATAGACCCATTGAGATTTATAGTAAATGCTTCTGACTTTCAAATGCCTCAATTCTTAGGTACTGTGGTTTGTACAATCCAACCACCATATCATCCTCATCGTCCTATTTAATCATCTGATTTGAAAGGGATCATTAATCATTGCACGATAGCAATATATCAGGGAATGCTAGTATAGATTTTAATTGTCTAAAGTGCATTATTGATCATGCCACATGGACACAATCGAGCAGAGCAGACCCGGGAACCAGGAAGCAAACAGTATGTGTGTACTCGCAAACCACCTCTGTCTGTGTACATGTAAAATAAGAAATGCGATCTGTATATAAAACTGCAATGTATATGGAGTATAGATTGCAGGGAATCTTGCATTGCTGTAATNAACAGTTAATGCCAATTCCGGCATNTTTNCACAAACCTATATGCCTGCTTGTACATAATAATATGCAAGCGCCCCATCCTCCCCCTCTCACGGATATTTACTAAANCTTCCTTGTAGTATAATGTTGAATGCCGAGCAGTGCACTGTGTTTGATTATATAAATGACAGAAGTTCTATTGGTGACAGAAGACCTTCACAAACACTGATACAGGGCAGCAATGCAGTGAATACCCACAATGCATCATTTTGAGGACAACCAAATGCAATAACATATAATTTGTGGCATGTTCATCTTCCCTATAAAATGAGTTCATCTATTTATATGAAAAGCAGACCAGGTGAAGCAGACATTGTGACTTTATATTCCCTCCATAAGATAAAGCAATATGAGAACGTGAGAGTTCTCTAATATTATACAAACCATTTTCCCGTTTTGTTAGCCAACTTGCAAATACAGCAATTATGCCACAATCAAACTCCTATAAACTCTGAATGGTGCGTAATGAGCATTTCATTGGTTTATGGCGTAAACATTGTATTTTCTGCATCGCTTATTAGTTCTCCCCCAAAAATGTAATTGGTTTCTTGGCCGCCTATTCAGCGGTTGTTTTGGTTTTTGGACGGCAGCCTACAAAAAGAAATGCAATGAAACCAGTACAGTACATCAATATTTTGGCATCTGCTTCCCTTTCAATGGCTTTTCATTGCTTACNCCAGCTGGGGAGTATGGCATGACACATTTCCATGACTGGACTTGCTACATCAGCACATATCACTGCACACAATCACTGGCCAATAATATTTAATGCAGTATTCACATTATTTGTTTTCCCATGTCTTATAATATTTGCCCAAACTTAGATGGTTACTCTGGGCCATGTAAAAAAAAAAAAACTTCCTATACCTCTTAAGGATAGAGCTAAAATAGGCTACATACTGCTATTTTGGGATACAAAATATTAAATATCACTCCTAGAGCAGGGAAACAAGGTTATATATATATATATATGGGATACAAAATATTAAATATCACTCCTAGAGCAGGGAAACAAGGTTATATATATATATATNCTCCTCACCTGCACTGACAGCCCCCCCCCTTCCTTCCTCCTCAGTGACTAAGTTCTCAGCGTTCTTACTGAGACTGGCAGGGCGGCGCGCGGCAGGATCAGACGGCTCTGTGAGAGAGCCGGTCTGCTTCACTAGCTGCCCCTCTGCTTATTACAGTGATTGCTCCCTGCGTGAAAATACGCACGGGACCAATCTCTAGGAGTAATTCACATTATGATCGCGTCAGAGACGCGTGTAGACGCGTTAACGCGATCACTGTGTGTATATATGTATGTATGTATGTATGTATATATATATATGTATATATGTATATATATATATATATTATCCTGGACTGTTTCAATTGTGATTTTACATTGCTTAGAGAGATGGAGCATGATGTGCACTCTGCTAGCACTTCACTTGCACATCTTACACACACATCTCTATGTGAATGTCCTCAGCCCATACTGTACAAAGTACATTCTCAGCAGGCCAAAGTGTATATCTGTGATGCCCCTTGTACATAAATCTGATTCTAAACAGATCATAAGTCAGCACAGTGTGCCAGTANAGCACAGATGGTAGATGCCCAGACACGCATGACCTCTTGGAAGCTTTGGCTTTGCCCACATGTATATTTCTCGTGCTGCACATAATAGAAGTGATGGCGATTATAGATAAGATTTATATTCTAGTAGTGACGTGTTTAGTAATCTGTTTTATGATATTGGGTATATGGCACTGCCTACTAATAAACACACACTATTCTAGTACGTTACAAGTCTCTGTTCGATCTTTCTCTTACCAATGTAACTGGAGCTGNGTCACTTTTACATTTTATATGTAATTGTCTTTCTGTTTTTCTTACTCTCTGCATTCTCAAGACAGATGCAAACTATTAGATACTATATATAGACAGAGCATGTACAGCGACTGTAGACAGATTAATGTAATAACACTGCAGAGCCTTGTGTTTTTGTATATCCAGTGGAATTGCTGGGGGCAGTGTGTAGTTTTCATGGAGATGCCAGTCTCTCCAGTATACTGGTTTATATACTGGTTTATATGGAAATAAAGGTCACGCTGTGTGGCTTGTCTCCATACTCCCAGTGTATCTGCTTCCTCCTTTTAGTTCTTAATNCACTTGGGAACTGTCTTGAAATGTGCCGTTCTTTCCATTCAGAGGAACTGTATTCATACCGCTGTGTAATCACTGGATATTCATTTATGCCTCGTCTCTTTAATGATACGGTATGTATACGGTATAAATACATTTAATTGCAAAGTTTTGTTTCTTTCTCTAACATATGCAGCCACAGTTCTGCTTTCAAATGGCTTTTGGAAATTGTGGTTTTATAGTTGAGCCATGGCTTATATGGAAAGTGGGTGTAAACGTGATCGCTGCGCCAACAAAAATGCTTTTTTAAATCTGTTTTTATCAATCGATGGACAAAATATTGCTCAGTGTTTACTGAATGCTGCTTCTTTGGTTTTATCTGGACACTGTAAAATCAGCCATGTATGTCATGTATACATCTTGTATTCAAATATTTGACNCATTCATTCTGATACTCCCTGTTCCAGTTGATATGTTTAACCTGGTCCCTGTTTCTTGCCTTGTAGACCTCTGGGACCTTACTCATGGGTGCTGTGTCCTGGACGAAGGAGAAGGTCTATTACACAGTGTTTCTCTGTGTGCAGTAGCTTGGGGGTTTTGCTATGTTCTGTGCAGAGACTTTTATGTGTTTGTGCTTTTGCTTTCAAGTTTTTCGTTCTGTGCTTTTAGGATCCCTGAAATGACGTTGTGAAGTGTGCTTTGTAAGTCCTACTTCTAATGCCACTAGACTGGTCTCAGTGACTGGACACACATCCAGTACATTATCCTCATGTGCGCATAGTCCATTGTAACTGTTACTGAGTATTGACATTCTCCTGTAATAAGACCACTGTGTACCATTAAAACTCCAATACAGACGTGGATTTGACAGACACTACGGCTACGCACAGGTTATCCCTTGTGACCCATAAAAAATGGTTTGGATTTATTTGTGACATATTAAGGTATTTGCAGCTGATGCNTTGACTATGCTGGTGATTCATGCGAGCCATCTCTATTATAGCAGTGCATTGCTGAGCTGCATATGTGTTCATTTAGTATTAAGCTGGTGCAAACCCCCCATGTTGGGTTTACTTAAGTTTGTCTTTGAATGACGTGTGTGTAGTCTTTGTGTATACCCGTGTTTTGGTGCTGTGCTGCCTGATATAGGATGCCGTGTGTCAGGTGAAATGGCAGGACAGCTCTCATCTCTCCATGTAACAAAGGCAATGTCGTGCGTATTTCACAGAAGTTCATTTATACAACTAATGCCGGCTTTATACAACGATTCAATGCATTTCTTACTTGGGAAAATGCTGTGTGATTGGATACTTTGTTTTGCAGCTCTGTCTGAATACAGTTTTAGCCAATCACAATCCAGACAATCTCCTCCAATCAGAAGCCTATTAATGTTCTTGTCTGTTCTTTGTTGCCCCCTTAAGAAAGTGTTTATGCTGCAGTTTAAGTAATCATCTGTTAAATACAACAATTTGTGTCACAGACCAAAAATAAGAAATATCTCTGTTTTTATGGTTCCTTTTACGCATCAGTTTCCAGGGAAACCGGGTCTCTGGGTTCGTATTCACAAACCTGTACCCAGCACATTACAGACAACTAACAATGTGTTTTGCAATTGCTTATATATTCTGTGAGCTTTGGATATGACAGATGACTAGATNATATCTGATAACATACATGAATGACTATGATAAAGATCTACCCGAGCAACGCGGTCACGGCACGGTAACTCTTCAGCCATATTAGACAGTGAAGGAAAGGAATGCAGTACTTGGGTTTGTGATGAAGGTCCATCACTCCTGTGTCATAAATTAGGTTATTAATGGCATGATAACCACTGCCACTTATTAACATTATATTAATGCTTTGTAACCAGAATCAAGAATCAGAACCCGAGGCTACAGGGTACAGAATGATTAGGTCTCATCCAGTGATTCATTCATTCTCATTTATGGCATTGATTTTAATCTCTCTATTAGAGGCCTATACTACTAGCTGTATTCTAGCGAATTGCACACATCACTCGTACAGAAATCTGTGTTATTTTATTAGCTGCTTCTATAAAAATGTGATGGATTTTACCTGGCTGCATAGTATCCCCTTATCCTCCAGTCTCAGACACTGCTATCCTCAGCACAATAACAGCCAGATCATCAATTAGAAATCAATATCTATTTGCTCCAGTGAGGGGGACGTGGCATGCTCATTTAAAGGAGTGAANTTTGTAATGTCAGTCTGAAGGGGCCTGAAGATCTGTAAATACTCTTACTGCAGATGGTACGTTTGTTTCATACGTAACGCTTCTACTCACAGCTAAGTAATGGGAAATGCAAGTATAAGNGTCTTGTGTCAGGCAGGCTACACCAGTTAATGGGTAACAAGATATTATTCATGGACATGGGAATTAGGCCACAGGTCACATTGTAACTGTATTTAGTGATATTAGATNTATTTATTGGTATCACTGGTAGGATATCAGCATATAATCATTCCTTGGCNGACCTTTCTTCTTTTACTAGAAGTGTATCCTAGTGATCGTTCANATCACCATAACTAGTTTTGCCATTTACTGCGAGGGGAAAACATTTCCTGCTTGGCACCTGGTATATGTGGAACCCGGTATATATGTACATTACTGTCGCCCAGTTTACTGTTCAGTGATAAATACAGCTGAGGACATGAGGACAGCCACCTGCAAATTAGCATGGTCTATTTCCGTGTTGCTGACAGCCTTATAATTTACAGGCATGACTTATGCAGCAGCTTTTTCCCTTCCTTGATGTTTTACAGCATGTAATAAGTGATATTTGTGCCTTNTATTTCTGCTGTACACGAAAGATCTGTTCATTGCTGTTGCAACAGGAGTGTGGCTTGCTAAATAGTGTGTAAGCTACGGTCATAGATCATATAAGGCTTCTTCCTGGTATGTCGCCATGTACACGAGAGCTGCAGCTTGATTCCCCAGTACCACACTGGCTCATGGCTGACTTTGCCATTCATTAAGTTTCAGGCATTGGGCTTGGGTTTGTTTTCCTTTTACTTGCCAGCAGTGCTATTCCTGAAATGTGCCCTTTGTTTTTGCAATACACGTGTTCAGCTACATTCACAGTCACAGGCTGGGGACAGTATGAGGATTTGTGAAATTATTAATGATGATAATAACTATTATACATCTGCCAGCTTGTTTTAACTGAACATTTTCCAAATGCACTTAGAGCGGTATAATGTTTGTTTGTTTTTTTTAGTTATTTATGTACTGTCACCTGTATATGCCACACACATTAAATAACCAGAATGGGAATAGAGTGAGTGACTTTTCAGCTTATATTGCCTATATCTGATGTTTTAACTTTTTGTTCTTTTTGAGACTAAAACATAACTTTGGAAACCTTTCATAACCTCATGTCCCCAAATTCCGAAACAATATTTAGCTATGCTGCTAGATCTCCGATTTCAAGACTCATTGTGGNTAACAGATTCCAAATCCGAAACCTGGCTTAACTCAACTAGAACTAATGGAAAGTCAATGCACATATGTTTAAAGCAATGTTGTTGTCGTTTCAGATATATGGAGCCTGGGTGTGATCCTCTTCATGCTGGTGTGTGGAACTCCTCCATTCCAAGAAGCCAATGACAGTGAGACACTGACTATGATAATGGACTGTAAATACACGGTGCCCAAGCATGTATCCAAAGAGTGTAAAGAGTAAGTTCATTCTTTATAGTGTTAGGAATTCTTCCAGGGTCTGGAGCTGTTGCAGTATTTGTTCTGGACATGATTTACCATTAAGAACCATCTTGACATGATGTCTGCACTAAAGTATTGCCTATCTCCAGTTCTTACATGAGAGCATCTGTTAAATCCATAATAAATATAAGTGGGTTTGGAGGTGAACAGATATATGTTCTCCTCCCAGTATGTAGTGAGGTGAGTAATGTATAATATTGGATAGTATCGCTTATGGAGGAAATTATGACTGTTTAAGAGATTTGTTGGGGTGTAGGGATGGTTTATGATAACAGAAGCCTGACTCGGGGAGCGGGCAATCAGTGCCAGTAGCTTAATCAGTCAAAATACCTTAGCCCCAAGTCTGTAACTGAACCTGTATTTTCAGATATAAATTTGTAGATTTGCTCCTAAGTAGTCCTTAGTAATGGTTCATGCAGGCACCTAGAAATAATATCAAATCATTGTGAAATGCCCTATCTTGCTAGTGAAGCAAAGCCATATTTTTCCTTGCTAGTAATAAGAACTGCTGAAATGTTCATGAAATGACAGCACTTTCCGAGTTTCACTGCATTAGTAACCTGCTCCATTTGTTTCCACTGGTAACCGCTGCCACTATTGTCCAGTAATTGAAACCCTAATAGATCCAGACTAAGGGGTATATTTACTAAGCCGCAAGTTTGCAGTGAGATTGGAAAGTGGAGATGTTGCCCATAGCAACCAATCAGATTCGAGTTCACATTCTCCAGTGTGTAAAATGAAACTGAAAGCTTGAATCTGATTGGTTGCCATGGGCAACATCTCCACTTTCCAATCTCACTGCAAACTCACGGCTTAGTAAATATACCCCTAAGAGACTGAGTACTGAGACAGGTGTGAATCTCTGTATAAGGCTGTATATAGATGCATTTTATACAACAATGAACGGTGGAAGTACTAATGAGCCTATGTCCACAGACAGGCTTATTACATTTCCACAGTATGGAAATCAAATTTAAATTGTGCGGAAATGTCAATTTCTTGAATCGTTAATACTGCTCAGATATAATGGCATACAAATAGACTGAACATTATTAGAATATTACTGGTTTGCTAGCAGATAAAATGGTCATCGCTCAGAGTAGCATATCACCTCTCTTAGCATTTGCCTTTTTCATTTTGTATTCTCAGTCTGATCACTCGCATGCTGCAAAGAGACCCCAAGAGAAGGGCATCTCTAGAGGAAATTGAAAACCATCCATGGCTCCAAGGAGTCGATCCGTCACCTGCAACAAAATATAACATTCCTCTAGTGTCCTACAAAAATCTCTCTGAGGAAGAGCACAACAGCATCATACAACGCATGGTCCTGGGTGACATAGCCGACCGAGATGCCATTGTAGAGTAAGTCGTCACTATGTTTGTGTTGTCTGCGAGATCTGTTGCTCTAGTGCCCAGTGGAAATCTCCAGATACTGTTCAGATCCCAGGCCTGATACAACACAACACATGGGCTGCCTTTTGTCTTTATTCCCCATCATCATGCATGTTATTATCACATNAGAACTGCTGTGCAGGGTGAACCTTTCAGGGCTGGGTCATGCTGAACCACCACGTTTGTATGAATTAACCTCAAGATCAGGAACACAGCTGCAGTTATGTCCACACTCAATTTCCTGTTTTGTTTTGTTCTTTTTTCAGTGCCCTGGAAACCAATAAATACAACCACATCACGGCTACTTACTTCCTGCTGGCAGAAAGGATTCTGAGAGAGAAGCAAGAAAAAGAGATTCAGGCGAGATCTGCCAGTCCCAGCAACATCAAGGCCCAGTTTAGGTACTGCTTTTATCAGTTTCTCTTTATGTAATTCAATACTGTAATTTAAGGTAGGATCATGGCAGGATAACAGCTGACAAATCCACTCGTGTGACGGAAGTACTTGCCAGTAGCAGGACATTATGCAGTAATATTGAAATGCAGTTCTGTCCTCAGTAGTGGTTGTGAGGAGTGTTATCCCCCATGTATGCTCTGTCTGAAATTATTAGTGTCAATTAGTAGTGGTTCTGATTTGTGTCATAGCAATTGCAAGGGCCAGATCCAGCATGTGCAGAACAACTTATATTGTGCCCATTACAATGGAGCAACAGCTAAAAAAAAATCAACTGCTAGGAATAGAGTGTTAAATCTGACTTTATATTAAGCTCTTATTCCTCTGGTGTATTTACTTCATCTATACACTATATTTGTACAACTGATGCGTATAATCTAAAGGTTTACTTTTCCCAAACCTCAAAGTTATTTCCTGTATCTGAAATCAATTTGTGTGTATATTGAAGGGGGGGATTATCAATGTTGTTTATTATTTTTAATCTTTAAAATGTCTTATTGTTTCTTACATAGGCAGTCTTGGCCTACAAAAATTGATGTTCCACAAGACTTGGAGGATGATTTGACAGCTTCTCCAATAGCCCATGTAGGTGTGACGCCTACCCCAGCTCGAAGTACGGAGAACGTGCTGAATGGCCATAGAAACAAAGGTCTTGTAGAGCCACTGAAAAAGGAGGATGTGCCAGATTTCTCAGGCCCAGCAGCCTCCGGAATTCTTCCAGTCGCCTTGAATCCATCAACAAGCGGGAGGAAATGCCTTTTCAGAGTAGAGGAAGATGAGGAGGAAGACGAGGAAGATAAGAAGCCCATTCCCCTTTCCACACAAGTAGTCCTGCGACGCAAGCCCTCTGTTACGAATCGCCTCACTTCCAGGAAGAGTGCACCTGTGCTGAACCAGATTTTTGAGGAAGGAGAGTCAGATGATGAATTTGATATGGATGAGAATCTTCCTCCAAAACTAAGCCGATTAAAAATGAACATCGCATCTCCTGGGACTGTGCACAAAAGATACCATAGGAGGAAAAGCCAAGGCCGAGGATCGAGCTGCAGCAGCTCAGAAACAAGTGACGACGACTCTGAAAGCAGGAGGCGTCTTGATAAAGACAGCGGATTCACTTATTCCTGGCACAGACGAGACAGCAGTGAAGGTCCACCAGGAAATCAAGGCGATGGGGGTGGGCAAAGCAAGCCAAGCAACGGGAGTGCAGGCACCGACAAAACCAGTCCAAGTGATAACAAAGGCAGCGGTAGCCCTTCCAACACTTCTGGTGGTAACACCAACAACTCCTCTGGGAACAGTCGTAACTGCTCTGGTTCTGGAAACTCAGTGCAGCAATCCCCAAGAAGTGCAGGAGAACTTGTCGAAAGCCTTAAACTAATGGGCCTGTGTTTAGGCTCGCAGCTTCATAACGGAGCCAAGTATATCATTGACCCACAAAATAACCTGTCCTTCTCAAGTGTCAAAGTGCAGGAGAAGTCCAGCTGGAAGATGTGCATCAGCTCCAGTGGCAGTACCAGTAAGGCCACACCAACAGCTGGCATCAAATTGTTCTCTGACCAAATGTCAGGCACTGCTAATGAACTGGGACGCCTCAAGAGCAAGAACTTTAAGAATAATGTTTTACAGCTACCTCTTTGTGAAAAAACAATATCTGTGAATATCCAGCGGAATCCCAAGGAGGGACTTTTATGTACCTCTAACCAGGCCAGTTGTTGCCATGTCATTTAACAATAGCTTGATGTCCTTAGCTCTGTCACCATTCTTCATGGCTGAGAACAGTTACTGTTTGTGTATTCCATTTTGTTGTCTTATTTTGGGTTTTTATAAGTGGGCTTTATGGGCAGTTTATTTATTACCATTTTATTTTTGCTAGGTAGATCAGCGGCGTGTTGTATTTTGTGCAGGCTCCTAGCTGACACTTTTTGCAGCTCATTTTGAATATTTTTACTGTGTAAATTTTAGTTGTTTTAACAAAAACAAACCGAAATCCCTACGAGTGTAACCTTCAAACATACTGTGTGAGGAGCACTTAGACGTCTCAATTTCAGCACTTATGCTAAGGATGCCATTTTGGTTTTCCTGATGTACTCATAATTCCAGTCTTTACCATTGTGATTGTTGTGTACTTCTGTGTGTCTGAGAGAGAACCAAAGCAATAATGTTTTGTTGTTGAGTCCTCCCTTTGGGGTGGTTCATGTATTCCAAGGCTTGCACAAATTAAAGATACACTGCAATTCAGTGTTCCTAATGTGATATCCCACTTGTGTCTGAGGTATTAGAACTTGTTCAACCAGTCTAAAAGATGTAATATTTGAAAATGCAGAGGCAAATTTTACTTTTATTTTACACTAAGACAATCTTCCTTTCCCTGCAGTGATTAGTAAGTCCTGTAAGAGGTTTTAATACAGGTTTAACCAACAGATGAATATTTGTTGTTGCACCAACCTGTACAATTACATGTATATCAAGAGACAAAACGTTTTGGTGTTTTGTATGACAAAATAAGCCACGTCTGCATTGTCTCTTCCCAGAATCCTTCATTGTTTTTATGTTATGTGTGTGTTTTTTTTTTTCTTTTTCCGTTTTGCACAGGCTCAGATAAATTATATATGTATATTTAGTGACTATTACTTCATTGCTCTGAGCTAATGCAAAAATAGAACTCCTTTCTGAACAACTTGTAAAGCTGAAAAATGTCATTTATCTTTCAGGATCGATGTTGAAGTACATATACATTGCCACTATTAAATATTCCTGTTGTTATTATTATCATTATTATTATGTTTTCTTCTACAGTGACTTGAAGAAGAATGAAACTATTTTTTTTTCTTTTTTCTAAATCTAGGTATAAATCAGTTTGTTTCTAAGTGGTTTAATAGTGCTCAAAAATATGTAAAGTTTAGTAATGATTTCCAGGGGGCATTTCTGAAAACCGATGCGTAGATTAATANCATTCAGTGACGTCCAGATCCAAGAACGTCTTGCCATTTGTCATATAAAATAATAATACGATTGCAAACATCTGATTGCTTTTGCTGTTCACAAAAGAGAATCCCCTGTCATTCATCAGCTTGTAGATCCATAGACCTACAGAAATATTCCCGTTTATCTACCCAGAGGTGACGGGTTGCTAAGATATAGGTTTGTAATTGAGCCAACAGAGCAGAGTTTAGAGTATATGTATATATCTCCCAGAGTATATGGGAGATACATACATATATACAAACTGAACTGGATATTGGGTTTTGGGTATGACCAGCCTCTGTTCTTATGAAATCCCTAGGCTTTTACATTGGTATCTCTATGCTTTTGGTTTTTGTTTTGGGTTTTATTTTTATTTTTTAACAACCAAAGACCTTCCATGCAGACACAAATGATGTAGTTACACACTGGTTCCCCACAACTGCACCTCAATCCTCGCGCTAAACTGACTTGCATACTGCTAGGGTTAGTGTTGCAGCTTCAGACACCAAATTCATTTNTTAGCATTTTAGCATGCCTATTTATTATTTTAGAATGCTTAACACGGTTAAGCCATAGAATATGGTTTTGCTGAGACCNTTCCCTAGCAGGGACATTTTGTAAATGAATAGAGAAAGATATAACAATTATATAGCTTAATAAAAAAAAAATTACCTGTAATGTACAAAATGACCATATTTTTTCCTAGGGGGCATTGGCAATAAATTATTTTGCAGCTAATTTTCCAAGCTTTGTAAATATGTTAAATATATATATTTTTTTTTATTGTGCAGCCTTGGAATGGCACTTTTTAATTATTCCCATGAGTCTGCTGTTTCAAACTGTTTATATATACATATGTATATACGGTGCTGACTTATGAATGGCTGTGTTGACAGTTTATGCTGCATATAGATGTATTATAATAGCCTTATTAGAAATGTATGGTTGAAATTGGGGTGTTCAACAGTTAATCACTTTCTAAAATTGTCCGTTAGTGAGTGTGTGTATGTGACGTCTGTCATGTTTCCTTGTTCTCTAACCGGGAGGGAGAAAATAAGCACTACATTACGATAATAATGGACCAAACTATTAGCGTACTCTGAACCTTTCTTGTACCCTCAGATGTCTTCAGAAGTTGCATATAGTTACATTAGTGTACAAAAGTGTACAAATGAAATATTGTGAAAATCAATAAGTCTTGTATTTTCTTCCTGTATATGTATATGATGT
Source organism: Platyplectrum ornatum (assembly GCA_016617825.1). Lineage (NCBI taxonomy): Eukaryota > Metazoa > Chordata > Amphibia > Anura > Limnodynastidae > Platyplectrum > Platyplectrum ornatum. The sequence continues at coordinate 22,927 of JABWIB010007817.1, forward strand.
AACTGGCAACAATATGTAGCTAAAGATCTAAAAATCCTATGTGTAGGTTTAATGCTATATAGCACTAAGATGAAGTATTGTTGAATTATTGGTGTGTCCTTACATATGGTGAAAGAACTAACCATGTGAAAAAGGGTTGATAGAGTAGCATAGCAACTCTTAACTTTACCTGTTAAGTCTAACTTTTATTTGCATACAAGAGGTAACAAATAAAGAAGCTGTGGAACAAAAGAATTGTTTTTTCTTTTCCCGTACTGTGGTTACATAATACAATGAGATGTTCTGACTTTGTGGGTAAGTGGTAGGGAGANTATTGTTATTTTCTAGACAATGTAATCTGTGACAGACTTTCCCATCCAATTGTCTACTGCGATGAATTTATAACACTATGGGCTAATGAGACATGTGTGCATGCAAATGTGTGTATGTGGTTCATCATGCAATGTAGACATGGCAGCTTATGAAGGGGCAGTGCAGGGCATTACAATGCTGGGCCAAGTATTTTCTAGGGGTGCTCATGTGACTTCCACCAGATTCATAATATATTTGATAATGATGCACACATTTTATGCTTATTTAAGAGTATTGATTAGCGACTTCTCCCATATGATTGTGAATTGGGTGTCAATTGTGTTATGCTTTTGCTAACAGTGAATGGCAACAATATTTCTACTTGACGCTGGACCTATACCAGTATCATATTAGTATTACTAAAACCAAAAGGTAAGGCAATAAGATGAAATAAGTTGTATATATTTATTTTATATGGATTGGTTACATGTGGCACGCCATGATTAAACATTAAACCNTTACATCCAACATTTCAGTCAAACGCTCGCCCTGTTGCCGCAGATAACCCATCCATATGTAATAGTGGGTGACTAGATGCCTTTTACAATACAAGGATTCTAAAGGATTAACCAAGCGAGTGTTGAATCAACAAGTGTGTGTGTGTGTGTGTGTGTGTGTGTGTTCAGGTTGCTCTGGCACTGTATGTATGTATATGTTCTTTAACTTCTCCACATTGAGGATGTGTTTCCATGACTGTGCTACTATTATAAATAGTCCTTAATGTCACAACTAAATTTTACAATCGCCTACCTAGCAAAGTCAGCTGCTGCCTATACCATACATTTTATCTTTATGTTAAATGGCTGTCTACAGTAAAGTAGGGATTTCACACATCTGATCNCAACACAAGGTAATACGAGCAAGAGTTCTTTCTAAGGCTTTACATTTGTCTGACTTTCACATCAAAGCTTGGCTTGTGCGATTTGTCTTTGGCAGTGACATGGTTAATCTGCTTTATAAAACTGTTCCAAGGAAGGTAATTAGGATTAATGAATAGCTTTCAGACTTAATTGTTCTTCAGCCTGGAAATACTGTAGGTTTGCTGGTAATATGGTGGTATAAGAATGAACAGCTGTTCCAGCTGCAAAAAAATAGTAGTGGAAACCAATGTATGGGTGAATTCTGAATGAGGACTTCTTTGTTTCTGTGGTTTACTTGGTGTATTGCTCAATACATAATCTGCTGTTCTAAATGTATTTGTAATCTGCTTTTTACAGACTCCCGTAAGCGATGCAACATGTTCTTCATGTACAGTGCAGAACTGTAGCATTTTACAGATTGACTGGAAATCTGGTTGGACATGAAATGATTTGGGTTGTAGTAGGAATGTTGTTTCTGTTCCTTGCAGCTTGTTAGACTGAGNGGTTCAGCATCAAGTGGCACTTAGGCAGCTGCAGCGGTAAGCTTCAATGAATGACCAAAATTGCAATTTTAATAAAAATTCTAAATATATTGTGTGTGGGTTTTTATTATTAATATTCACGATTAAAACAAAACAAACACACGAGTTAAGGATAATGATAAAGCTAATTCTTGCTTTTTAGTAAAATACAATTGAACATGGTGTGATGAGAATAGACTTTAACCACCCAAGATCTATGATGTTTCCTAGCACAAGT
>JABWIB010007819.1:0-14143 GCA_016617825.1 Platyplectrum ornatum
CCATTAACATCTTCAGCATGTCACTGTCACTGTTCACCTGTATATCCATATGGAGACACATCAGAAGGAGCTTTAGTTTATTGTATGAACAGAATCTAATCAAAACAGCTTTTATGTCGTTTATAGATAATTATTTGTATTCTCCACCACATGTTTTACACGTCAGACACTTTCAATTAAAAAACAAGCATCATGAAAATTATGTGTATATACAGTATATATAAATATATATATATATATATATATACACCATAATCCTTAGCAAACACAGTTCTAAGAGGCTGTGATAAAATAATGTGATTATGCAGCACTGATAGACTGTTATATGTAGTCATATAAGACCAGTCTTCTGTGTGATTCTTTCTACACATGGACTTTCTGTATTGATAAATATTCCTTTCTCTGATAAATCTTAAAAATATTTTTGAATTGTAGCTTTTAAAAAAATTATTATTTTAATAATAATAATNTTATCATTATTATAGTATGCCTCTTAGTCAGTGTGGCATATGCCATAATGTAGCATCTATTCCAGCCACATGAACCACATGAACAAGTACATTCATTTTATTTCAATCAGTTTAAGCAACATGTATTGCTAAACTGGAAGCACGTGGATGATTGAAGTGTAAGCACATAAAAACAAATTTGTATAGAATGAACAGAATAATAACTCATTTAAATATTAAAATAAAAAGTCTAAAAATATGGAGCAGTATGAAGCAAGATTTGTAATATAGCCTCCAGGACACATGTNTGTGCTGAGAAGGACCAAGGAACATTAATTCACCCACCCTAGAATAATCTCCTGTGTGTTCAGAACAGTTATAATGCTATACCTTATTCTACCTACACCTTTATATTGTATCCTGCTTAGTTCTAAATACCATACTAACCATAATCTAAATACTAGAAATAATATACCCTATATAGACCTTAATACTTACACCTACAAAATATAACATCCATACTCCCTAATATTGTACCAACACTGAAATATATAAATATACTTACCTAGATCGCAATTCTGTAACCTGCATAAACCTTAATAAAACCCTGTACACTTTACTTTACTGATTGTTAAATAGTGGAACTTACAATCACTTACGTACTTTTTAATTTTAATTTGTAGTAACAATAAAATAAAAAAAAACTAGTAATAGAAACCAGGAGTAAATGTGCAGCATTGTCTGTCCAGGGGCATATTTACTCCTTTTTTCTTATGCTCCTTACAGCCCAGAAGAGTAGAACGTTTACAGACCTCATCCTTACTTCTCAGAACCATAATGTAAGCATTAAGGGTGGGCATATTAACGACCACTGAGGAGATCATATACATGACCATTTTACATAAGATATATAAGATACATAGAACCTGATTGGAAACATTGCAATGCCATTCTGTTATTCAGAAATCCCCACACATGTAAAGGGAGGTTTAAGTGTGACTGAGATGTGAACATAATTGCAGACCTGGGTCAGGGTTTTATCTAGCACTTTGCATGTCCCTGCTTGTACCCACACTGGCAGATTGCTAGGTGCTAGGTTCATTGATAACTGAATACGCTGACCCTAGTGTGTGTGATTGTGTGAATGTTCCCTGCAGTGTGGACGGGGCTGAATGACATAGATATTCTGCATGGTGCTATACTGTAGAAAGTGAAGTAATAATCTGAAGAGATATTTATACTTCTATGTCCTTTCCTGAGTTTGCAGATATTAGAGCCTCACACAAACAAACATATAAGAGTACAACAAAGTATACAACAAAAATACATTTCCATATAAATGAAGACATATCAGACAATACTGTAAAATCATTGTATATGGCGTTAGACCCACTCAGACTTTTTGTTTTTGGATTCTGACTTTTTCTGTGCTTGTGGTGAATTTGCCGGACTGGGGTCACTGCCATTCTCTTTTTTGGATTTCGGTTGCCTGTGCGTCAGCAAATGATGTTCATTGCCCAGNGAGTTACTTCCAGGTGGCGATAAGGTGACTTGCCAGGAACATGTTTTATTGCTGTTTGCGTTCACATTAGACTTTCCCACATCGTGGTGAGAACCATCGGTCTGAAATGAAGCCGTTTCCCCTTCAAGCGATGGGAGAGAATGGGAATCTCCTTTGATCTGCTCATCCGTTTTCTCATGGTTCCGTGAAGGACAACTGGGGAACAGGACTATTTGATCAGGGGTCCCGGGTAGCTTTGGATGAGGAGGGGTATCAGTATAACAACCACCTTTTAGAGACTCATTTTCCAGTAGCATTAGCTGCTTTTTAATCTTCTGAGAATGTGTTCTTCTATGGCATGCGGAGATCATATCCACCAAACTGAGCATCAACGATAAAACCTCAGTTCCCCAAATAAAGATCGTCATAAGTGACTTTTCAGTGGGTCTTGAAATGTAGCAGTCAACATTGCTGGTGCATGGAGGCTGGGAACAGTTGAACTTACTTGGAACTAAAAACCCAAAAAGAAAGTATTGCCCAACACCAAATCCAACTTCTAAAAAGATCCTCATCACTACTTGGAGAAGATAAGCTCCAGAAAAGTCAGGTATTTCTAACTGGAAGCTCACACCATGGTAGGTGGACGAGTTACTCTTTCTGCAGAGGTCATTAGCACTGGTCATATATGCTGTGACTTTGTGTAAGACATAGATGCTGAACAGGACATAGGGTATGAAGACCATCACAGTCTGAATGAGCCAATATCTCATGTGGGACATAGGGGCAAAGATATCATAGCACACATTGGAACACCCCGGCTGTAACGTATTGCAAATAAACCTCTCCTGTTCATCCTGGTATAGTGGAAATCCAGCCAGCACGACCATAACCATTCTAAGCAGAATCATCAATGTCAGCCAGATTTTCCCTGAAATACATGAGCCAATACGGATATTATATTCAATGACTTATAAAGACAGTGACAGTTATGACATGATTGAAATAGATTCATTGCATTATTTTTATTTATAACATATTTTGCAAGGCTGTAGGCATATAACGTAATAACATACGACTAAATTCCTTTGCTAACTTAATTTAAGATATGTTACAATACATTTAATTTTCACTTATGTATAATAAATATATATTATATAAAACAACAACCAGCCATTGAATGTATGTCATTTTAGTCAGTATTTATTACNGTTATGCTATTGCGATATTCTGTGACAGTTTTGTCATATTGTTATACTGAGCTGTAAGCAGCATTAGGAAGGTANTGGGACAGGTAAGGTTAAAAGAAGCGATCAAGAAAAAAATCCTGATATGAGGAATAAAAATACATTTCTAATTTTGATATGTATGGAAGATACTATACGAAAGAAATACTGCTTTCCATTTTACAGTTGAACTTGGAAATGTTATCTTTCAATTTCAATTCTGTTGGACATTTTACATATTTTTTTGCTGGTGCTTCTAACTTCTGCCTCAGCTCCTCGGAGTTTAACATAATTATAATTCAGAACATCATTATCACGCATTTGCACCTTTTGGTTCAGGAATTAAAGGGCACAAATCTATTCAGACTGAAATAGAAGATGCTTAAAATACATTTCAAGAAGATCAGATCAGGGATTTAAATGCTCCAATNTGTTTTTTTCAATGGAAATGAATGAAACTGTTTAGTATCAACACTTTTATATGGTAATATGTCCAACACAAAGTGATTTCTTTTTAACACAATAATAATATATAATAATAATAATAATACTATTATTTGATTTCATAAACTATTTATTATTAACATATAAAAACACACAGAGTGTATATATATATATATATATATATATATATATATATATATATATGAAAAGATAGATTTAAAACACAAATCTAAAACAATAAAGACATGACGTGTATTAAGATCAATGCAGTATGAGATGAACACACCAATAAATATTTTTAGGACTATTACCATGGTGACTTAATTAGTAGAATGAAGTTTGAATACTCACCAATTACAGTAACATTGTAGTTAAAAGTGATCATCACATATCCCAGCGAGTCGAAATGCTCCATTTTCTCATTTGTTTAGACCACCACCATCTAGTAATTATTTAGCAATTTACGATATAAAGAGAGATTCAATTATTATCATGTGGTAAAAAAATTATATATATTGTAGTAGAATGCGGGTGTGAAGGATATGCACGTCTTCCTGGAGGAGCTTGGCTCCTGTAACTTCTCTTACCTCTGAGACAACTGCTACAGGACAAAAGCCATCCCCAGTCACCCAGTCATTGTGACTATTCTTACCACCCAGGAGCATTCCACTATCTGAGAATTGCTGAAATATTTGTTGGAAAAAGAGATCACAACATGGAATGACACACGTCTATAAATTCCTCATGGGATACATATCAGACACTGTACTGAAAGATCCCTGTGCATTATGGGAGTCACGCTCACTAATTGTTGACCATTACATATGTAGCCTTAAATGTGGGATATTTTTATATACGTACATATCTGGATTCAAGACAATAACCTGCAAATAGACATTAAACAGTAACAATATGTGGTCAATACAAGGTTTACAATGTGGTAACAATATGTACTGAAATTAGACATAGGCTGACAGTCGTCTTTTTAATGAGCTGGATCCATAATGCTGCAATGTGGATGTTATCTGCGCAGTGGCGTTGGGAAACATTNGCTTTTATTCGTTTTGGGCCACACAATGAACAGAACGTACAGACATCCTTTATGACAGACAGATGGCTTAATCTCGCATGTGGTAAGGTTTGTGTTTACAATTAACATTTGGGTGCCTGAGTAACTCCAGACATATTAAGGNCTCTGTATTTACTAAAATAAATCCTGCCGTCAATATTTCGGGTAGCTAGGCTGCTTCTCCTCGCTGTGAGGTCCCACCATGGTCTGTAAGATGGCCATGGACATAGTAGCTCCTCAGAATGAAGGAAAGTCCCCGCGCACGCTCAGTGACACATTCCTAAGTTCCGGAATGAAGATCACTGTATATGCGCCCAGACTTTAACTTCAGCAACCGGTACTTTTTATTTTAACAAAGAACACTGAGTGATGTGGCTTATCCATATGAACATGTTTTCAGTATTTAATTTTAATCTATTTTTCCTTTATTATACACAAATTATTATTATCACATCTCCCCATATTTAACCTTCCCCCCTTTCCTCCCCCTAATAACAGTTATTGGAGGGTGGAAAAGGGAGGTCGATGGGATTGTAATGATAACGGCGGCTTCAGAATCGCCATAGAAAGAGCCGTTTTCCAAGCCGAGTAATTATCAATAACTTCATTTTCATGATATATTGACTGTTCGCAAGTGAAATAGGATCCTGTGACAGCATGCACGAGACAGGCATGNTCTTCCATCCCTCTCAGGTACAAAGATACAGAAAGGATATTAGTTAGGTTAATGAAGAAAAAAAAATAACTTTATTTAATAAACATAAACTATTCATATATCTATTTAGTAAAATTACAGGTTAATGGAATACGCGAGCAATTGAATATCTAACTACAAGGAAATACATATTGTTATATTTTCATTGGACGCTTTATATTGTATATAAAGAGGAAAGAAAGCATATANGCGCAATCCATACTCTCCTGACATTTTTAGCTGTGGTTTGTCTCCAGTAATAGAACAGAATGCGCCTCCATCCTTTCTTGCTGTGTAACACCAGGCACCTGTTTTGTACATTTTAAACATAATCTGAGAAGAATGTGTCACATTTTTTTCAACAAGCTCGAGAGCAGCCATGAAACCGCATTCCTGAGGTGCGCAATATAAAACCATATAACATATTATATACTTATGTAATGAAGACAACAGTCTGCGATTCAGCCTACTCAAAGCGGCGAAGGGGAGGGATGTAAAGTATTTTCATATAACTCTATTTAAAGAATAATAAATATAATTATAAATATTTTCAAGACAGCTAACAATAAATGATATTATTATAACACTGCTACTATCTTAATATTACTACAAATTAGGCTATTTTACAAATTATGAAAAAAAAAATCGAAAGACACAAAACTACCTNATACTAATTGCACTCACAGGCAGAGTGGTATAACAGAGTGGTATAACGCAGGAACAACCGGGGTTCCCAGATTACAATTGAAGGTAAAGGTTTGGTGTTTCACTAATTGTATGACAGTAACTATGGAAAGGAAGTTACGACNTATGTTGGACACAGCTGTGATGTTTTCGGGAAGGGCCAGTCTGTACACTGGCAGTAGATGGTGTTGGCCAAGTATTTACCAATTACAGGACCAGATGGATTAGGTGGATAAAACTAACACATTTTAAATTGTGCATGTGCATTTTAAACATTGGGGGGCTGATCCAGAATTGCCCTTANGCCTTTTTTAGTGTAACCTGGGCAAAACCATATTGTATTCTTAGGGGTCCATATGAATTTTAATTCTGCAGCATTGAAAGAAAACGCTTTGCTTTGGCACACAGAACAGAAAAGCTGCACTATTGTATGTTTAGTTGAAACTAAAGAGTTGCGCTAGGAAATAACATTTAACTTTAATTCAGTTTTCACAGTTTATACTCCCCCTGCAGTTCAGTGTTTGGTTTTGCCCAGGGGCATAACTATAAAAGGATGGGCCCCATAGCAAACCTTTCAACGTTGCTTTCCTTTATAACTTACAGTAAATCAGGCTGTGGGTTCCATTTAAGGGAGCTCCGGACCTCTGACTGCGGTTGAGCCTGAGTAATCCGGAAATGGGGCCGGTGGGCCCCATAGCTGCCGCTATTGCTGCTATGGTGGTAGTTACACCCAGGTCTACACTTGGACCTGTTTTACCCTTACTCCCAAACTCTTGATTAGCTCCTGGATCTAGATCATTAGGAACTAGAGTTCCATGCCAGAGGAGCATCCATCAATAAGGTGTGTAAGGGAGATGTGTCAGCAACTGGGATCCAGAGCTCTACATTGACTTTATTATAAGTAAGGGTGATGTGTAAAACTTCAGGTAGGTATCCATGTGCNAGTGGTCTTTCCTCGATCATCTGAATCCCGCAGGGGGAGCATATCTATCAGTCGCAGGTCCTGTGTTCGTAGGGCACAGAGTTTTCTCTGGATCGGATGCACACTGTTTATGTTCAGGTTACTTTTCTTGTCACTCAGTGGTATTTANTTCTATCCATTTGTTAACACTATCAGTAGCTGTTCTATACTCATTTCGCATTGCCCCTGGCCCAGCTCACACCTCATTCTTCCGTTCCCATTTCAGACTCTCTCGAGGCGTATAAAGATGATGAAGAGTCACAGCTAAAACCAGAGGGTGATGCGGAAGCCGCGCTGTTTGCCTTGCTAATTCTGACAGTATGATCAGCATGTGTCATGTTTACTGGCTCAGACATCTTTCCATTCATAGTTCTAGTATTTGTGTATGTCCTGTTTATACTGTCAATAGATAAACGTTTGGTACCATGATGGCTTTATTCCTGAAAACTGAGTCGTCTGGGGAGCTGGCATTTTAACATCATTGCTTTTATTTCTGCTAGCCATTAAAATGTATCATATCTGCAANATTGCTATTTTTGATTTCCTCACTGAAGAACAACACTCAATTTATACTGTGAAATGGCAGCTAAAAACGCATTTGAAGAGTCAGGATTTAGTAATGGGGGAGCTGATTCAAAGTTTGGGAGTAAGGGCAAAGCAGGTGCAAGTGTAGACCTGGGAAAAACCAAAGATTCACCAGCTGGGGAGGCAAGTGTAAACTGTGAAAACAGAATTAGAGTTGAGAGGTGAAGTTTCCAGCTNAACTTTAATCTACAGATTTANTGTAATGCTATGCAGTTTGTGAAATCAAAAGCAAAATGTTTTCTTTGCGTGCAATAAAATTAACATTTATTGCACCCCTCTTATTGCAACATGGTTTTGCTCAGACTTACACCTAAAAAAAGGTGTAAGTGCAACTGTGAATCAGCCCCGCTGACTGGAACTGATGGCCGGCTTCATAAATTGCCATACTATTAATTGTCTGAATTTGCATGATTATTAAGTCGTTTTAGGCTTCTTGGGGAAGGGGTGATGGGCGTCAGGCGTCCCAGGGCATCACAAAAACATGGGGGAGCCTTTACCAAAAGTTTATCAGGAGGAAAACNTTTTTGTTAATATCAATAACTGAAAGTTAAAAAAATAATAATTTAATAAAAGGATAACAAGGACAGATCCAGAGTTTGGGCAAAACAGGCGCAAGTGTAGACCTGGGCAAAACCAAACACTAAACTGCAGAAGTACAAAGTGGAAGGTGACGTTTCCTGACTCAAATTTAATGTACAAATTTAGTATGCATGAAATAAAATTAAAATTCATTTGTACTTCTCACACTGGAACGTGGATTGGCTCAGGTATATACGTGCACCTAAAAAAGGTGTAGGTGCAACTATGAATCAGCCCCACTACATGATATCAGAAGTTTGGTAAAACCATTGTGGTCACTCACTAATGTGATAATCGGCCCAATCACCTGATAATTGTATAATTGGTCGGATAATTGCTGCTGTGTATGGCCATCTTTAGCCTCCACCACCTCATATTGGAGACAAAACAAAGAAGAGACAAAAGGTCAACCATCAAGAGTGATCACATTATGTACTAAACATCTACCTTCTCTTCTCCTGTAAATGTACTGTATGGGACCAGCCATTACTTATGTTTTCCTAATCTCTATCCGCATCTGTTTGAAATTTAAACAGGAGGATTATAAAGCTCTAAGTTGTGAAATTCCTCAGTACTCAGGATAGGGATATTATTAACTTAGGGGATAACACTTGTTCGGTAGTTAAGCAGGAGCCAGACACTGGTCCTCTAGGATTTATTTTCTAAATTGGATGGGTTACAACATGTACCATTTTATTGGTCTCTATGAGAAGAATTCATGGAGGTAAGCACTGGCTGGTCAGCTGCCGCTAGTGAACAGGATCAGTTGTAGTTTGCTGAATGTTTAGCATTGAAACATGGNTATAGATTTAGTTTTTTATCAAGGAAACTGGAGATGTTGCCTATAGCAACCAATTAGCTCCTAGCAGTAATAGATAAATGATTGTTATGCGTTTCCATTACAGAACATGATCCGCCAGATCGATGAAGCTCCAATCACAGTGGTACCGGAGGTCTGGATTACTAAAATTAAAGGGGTAAACTGGTTCTGTAGTCAAGGAATATATAAAAATCTATTATTTTTTTTNTAATACAGACCTTTTTAGAGCAATTCTATTGTTGTAACAGAACAACTGACCTGGGGCGTCTGCTCCCCACACCCCTCCCATGCACTGGATCCCAACCAAATGCAGCAACAAAGAACTGTCACCCAGGGCCATTCAAATTCNGGCTCCATGAAGGAGACAATAATGGAATATTCGGTTAAATCAGCAAACAGAGCAAAATTGGCAATCGCACATTAACAGTTGCATACGAGTGACAGTTTCCAGGACCGATACATAAGATGGCATTTTGCACGTATTCATCCTGGTCTCGCTGGTTGGATTCCTCTGGAGAACTCGAGCCATGGGCCTGCCCCTGACACTCCATCACTCCAGGGAATACATGTGAAAAGCTAAGAAAATAAATCAATCCATGAAACATCAACATAAATCCCCCTATACATCTACATGGTTCTGCCACTACTCAACTAATCACCCTGGCCAGTGCTGAGTCCTATTCTCCCACAATACTTTCACATATAGAAAATGACATTCCCTGGTCTCTGACTGAGAGTTACACCATACACATCAGATCAATTGAAGGGGAAGCACATTAAAATCAATAACACTTCAGGGGCAGAACTTCAAGTCCATCCAGTCCACCTCCCAGGGAAAGGGATTAGTAANGGGCTATCTCTGGTGGTGTAAATGTTACTGAGTGGCTTATCCGACCGAGACACTTGTGAAACCATAACTGTTAAAGTGCCTCTGGGACCAGCGCCTCTGTGGAGATCTGTGTTGACCACGGTCTAGTTAGTGACAAGTCCATTGGCCTAACGAACCAGGGATATCTATATACTCTGCGGCGTAAGACCTCACCTCAACCTCTACTAGCTGCATCTTCCATCGGGCGGTATGACGTGCTTGACAGCCTTGACCTCTCCGGGGTCGCTATCTCTCTGGGTCAGACACCTTCCGAATGTCCACACAACTATATATCCTGTATACCACACTCGGTAGGTATCAGCTACACCATCACAGACTATAAGCACGTGTAGCTACTAGCCAGCATTAGAAGATAATGAAGGCATAAGGCATGGACAAGAAGATCAGTATGTTGTAAGATTAGATGTAACAATGCTGTAATGCAATTTACAGGATATAATCCCACTGTCTTTTATAGCTTCTTATCTTGAAATTTGCCATGAAAACAAAGCAGAGTTAAGAGAANATTGTTACCATACATATCTTCCACCAATGACTAAAGTTAAACTTAAGCAGCATTGTAACACACAAAAGACTTTCTACACTCCCCTCTCTCTATCTGGAAAATCACAGTCCTTCACAAAACCATTATACTTTACACTTAGCAAATACATAACCTCTAATATTTTGAACTTCACAACCTATTATGCATCTGATCAATTATTAATAATTCGAATTCCAAAATTAATTTACTGAGGTTGTCACAAATAATTACCTCTAGAACTCTTTAGGTGGATGTAATAGGGATATAACCAGATAAGAATAATGCATTATAATCTAGTAATGTGATAACTGTTTCTATATATATTTACCATTGTCTCTAATCTCCCTTTATGTTAGTCCACTGAATGTCCCATTCAAATCTAATAAAGTATAACTTTCAACAGTAGTAAATTGTCATACTCTTGTTTTATCACATGGCCCNCTCGCTTGTAAGTTCAAAAGTACGTAAGTCTGGATCCANTGCATTGTGNAAAACCAATTCTTAACCAGACATTTTNAAAAAGAGTCATTATTAGGATTATAGTGTGATGTAACTTTTTGTGTCTACCCACTCACCCCCACATTGGGTCCTGAGGGAGTGAATGACTAGTTTAAATATTCTTGTGTGGATATCTACAAAATGAATGTTACATAGATCAGATCCCATGGATTCTATTTTACAGATAGCCGTGTATGATCGCATACTTCCGAGTACNATTGCAGTAGTCATCATTCATATAAAAGTATAAAAATAGCACTAGACAACTGATTGCGTTATAATTGCTTTCTCTTAATCTCTTTAAATTAGTTAATTCTGCAGGTGCGGTTGTAAGGTTCGCAGCAAGGTGCTGCACGCCTGGATTGCTATATTATCATTCATGGAAAATAAGTTGGAGCTAAGTGCTCAGAAAACCTCAATGCTCAGAAAACCCCTATTTTTCAGATATCTGGATTTGGTCTAATCTTATTACCTGCCTCTGATCCCAGCCCAAAAATGAAGAATTCCCTGGCATCCGCCAATGTCACTGGTTCAGGCGATGTTTCCAGTTATGAGGTTACAGGGCACCCATATAAACACTTATGATGTAACACTGTACAAACAGCAGCTTTCGGGAATACGGTCTCATAAATGTCAGGGGCTTTCATCTTATAGACAGTTACTTGAAATAGACGTAAAGTTGAAGTCCCAGAAGCATAAAATGTCATCTTCTAAGCTCCTGCATGCTCCCAGGGCTGNGCTGGAAATAGATCAGGTATCCATGTGTACACTTCCATGCTTCTGGCCTCAGATCTCGTTACATCCCTATGACAAATGTTTTTCAAGCCCGGAATTATTTGCAGCGGAAAGGGCAAAAGTTGAGGGCAAGCTACAAATGAATAAAGCTCTAAGAAAGGCAAGTATGCTATGAATTAGATATAAATAATATAGATGTGTATGGGGAAACATAAAACCTACTATTCATTTACTCTGCATTGCAAAACTAGAAGTATTTCACCGCGCTCACTATGTTCATAATTCCCTACTGCAATGTTGAAGTTTCCTGTTTTAGGGGCATATCCCAATGTAAGTCATGCTCAGAGTCAATGCATGCTCCAGTCAAACCCAAATGCAGCTGGAGCTACACCCACTTGTGTTCTGAAGGGTGTCTCATGAGAGGGAAGGGGTGAAGGTACTTAAGAGTCAGGGCACGTCAAAGCAAGTGCCCTCAGTGGCATCACAAGGGGGGTGCAGACTGCAACAGGTGTCACTGTCAAAGGGGGTGACAGATATAACAAAATTTTACAATGAATACGTCTGTTCAGTGACTGGTTGATCAAGCTGAAGAGAAAGCTATATAAGTTGAGTTAGTTGGCGGGGGGCAGTGTGTCTCGTTACCTGTTGCTGACTAGTGTGCATATATTACATATGAAATCAGCAAATGGCGACAAACCCCGTCTATTCTCATCTAGACAGGATAAGATTGGAGCATTGGTTTTGGTGAACCGCGGCCTGGAACCTGTGGGTACATTGGAGCCAAATAGCCTGTTCTTGAAATTAACCCCCACCCAATTCGCCTCCAGGCAGGAGACGTAACTAGCGATAGAGTCACAGGAGGGAGGTGTAAGGTGCACCAAAAGCTCTTGTAGAAATGGAGTTTGGAGTTGGAGAGGCCTGGTGGAAACATAAGTCCACAGTGAAGAAAAACTACACCAGATCACAGTTTCTGAGATCATAGCCGAGGAGCCTGCCCCAGAGGAAACAATACTTGAAGACATCGTTGACGTGGAGATGAATGGCACTGGAGGATCAGAGATAAGAGCAAGAGAAGAAAAGGCTGAGGATGTGCATCACGACACTTACAATGGTGGAAGGAGAGGTGCTGTATGCATGAACAGATGGAGTGGTTGGCTGAGCAAGGTAGACAACCTCTAGACCCCACACCGGGGTCTGGAGATCATCTGGGCACAGGACGAAGATTTTACCTCTGTGGTGTCCTGGAGTACCCCTCTGNTGATGACTGTTTGTAAATACCTGTAATAGTCCTGTAATAGTGCATCCGGGGATCAGGAATGATCCATACAATAATGTTTATATTTCGTTCATGCCCAACTATAAAGTGTTATATGTCATTTGACTTTTTATTCCCTGTGCCTTTCTCACTTCTAAAATTAGCTCACTGTGTTTTGCACATAGAAATTAGACGATTCTGTATAGTCTGGTGTGATAGGAAATCCATGGGGGTGACAGCATGAGTTATCGCACAGAGTGACACAAAACCTAGTGACGACTCTGAGTGTCGAATACACAAAGAAGTTTATGGACAGGTTGGATTTTTTTTTTAACTCAACTTTCGTTTTTGTTTATGGAAAGTGGTGCAACCAGAACTAAATATACATTAAAGACTAAACTGAAAAAAGATCAGCAAANAAGTTCTTTTATTAATTCCACTTCCAGTCCCTGGTAACTCATTCCCATTACCGGAGTAAAAGTGGCATTATATAGGACTTCCATTTCTAGTATACATTACAGTTTATGACCCTGCACATGTGTACCAAATATAGTCATTGTGCACAGCATCCTGCAGTATCATTTTGTGCACCTTTGGATCGCAAACAGCCCATCCACGTGTGGGAAGCTCAATGCACAATGATTTGCACGCACCTCTGGACCAGTCCTTCATGATTTGCTGGTTTGAACGGCCTGTTTTTTGACAGGGCAGACCCCGACAACAATACACACTGCATAACACAAAGTCTTTTCAGATCATNGTTATTGATGGCAGATAAGAACTACCTGGCCCATCTAGTCTAGCACATATAGCCCATTCCACCCACCCACCACCCATCCTGTGAAGCAACCCTACTCTGCACCCTCCTCCCACNGCAGCTCTCCTCCGTACCANCCCCTAGGAGTGATGGACAAATTTACAACCCCACACCAGGGACAATGTTTGTCAGATGCCAATTAAGCTACCCTTTTTGTCGTCTGGGAGGAAACCGAAGCACCCAGAGGAAACAGAATTAGANCATACAAACTCCATACAGATAAAGCCTTTTCCAAAAATGTAATTTACAACCTCAATGTTGTGAGGCCAAGTGCTAATTACTGAGCCACCGTGCTGCCCACTGAACAGCCATAGGCTCCTAGACACAAGCATTAAATTGAAGGACAATGATAAATACATCAATGATAATTGATTTGTGAAATATACTTAAATGATGGCCCTGTATTATATAGTAAAG
>JABWIB010007821.1:16305-27350 GCA_016617825.1 Platyplectrum ornatum
GTGCGCGCACAGACTATGTAGAGGACTCATCTCCATATCATCAGCCCAATTGCTAACATCTTAGCCACCTGGGAATTTAAAGATTGGAAAACTGTACTCAACGGCTGCAACCTTCTGATAGTGGAAATTTGAACTGTTTGAAATAAAAGTATTTTAATACTGCTATTGGTATTGAATTTGTTGAAGATTGTCAAAACCTTATTCCCCCAGCGCTTCTGCACATTCATTTATGTTACATAGAGCAGTGGTGTCCAAACCAGTCCTCGTAATCTACCAACAGTCCATGTTTTCCAGGTCTCCTCACAGAATGACAGGTGACATAATTACTACCAACTGTGAATCTTTCAAAATATGACAGTTAGTTAAGAACACAAATGTGCTCCAACATGGAGACCTGGAAAACATGGACCAGTAGTAGATCACGAGGACAGGTTTGGCCACCACTGACATAAAGGGTTCATCAAGAGTTGGTTAGTCCCATAGTAGGAACAGCTGAGCCAGTGGTCGGTATGTATCCATTTTTTGTGGCTCAAGGAGGAGGAGGACTAGTCACAGCCAATGGGCTCCAGCATTTAGGGCAGGTACTGGAGTAAGAGTACCTAATACGTGTCAATCTAACAGGCATGATATGAACATGTGTGTTATATAAATTTAAATCTGTTGTTGCTGAATCTTGGAAGTAAGCCCTCAAGTACTAATGAATACAAAACATTAAAACTCAACATATAAACCTCTCCATTGAACTAAATATTTCTGAAAATACAGTACAAGGCGCACTATATGCATTATTTTTCAGACATACATATCAATCGGTACCTTGGGCTACAGAGAAATTATGAGACATGTCAATTGTCAATAGTAGAAATTTATGCTGTTACAGTATGAAGTGGTCATTGAAAAGTATTAATATAGTCATTTAGAAGTGGTAGTATGATGGGATATTATGGTGTGATGCACTAATGTATATCCCCTACCAGCCTTTCAAATAGTAAAGTAGATACATATGCAGATTTATGTGATACTTTGTGGGTTATTAGCACTCCTACACAAACACTGGCATATACTTCAGAAAGAATTGGGATCCACTTGAATCACAATATCTTCCACAATCAAGAAAACTATAGATTGAAATGTGTGCCGTCCCACAACACCTGCTGTACCGTAATTAGCCTAATCTATGTACATATTGTGCTTTACCGTTTACAATCAATGCATGCAATTAATAAAAAGAGCCATATCAGTGCCTACCATCCCCATCCCCCCACCACACCCTTTTTTACAGTCTAACAAAGGGATTAGCGCTAAAACTTTGTTTTCTTAAACCATCAATCTGATTTATGTGATAAATGCATCAATGATTTCTGAGTAAAAGATTTAGATTGGGTCACAATGCCACACTAATCAGCCATCCACAAAGTTTATTACACCTGTAATCAAATATATATACATTTTTTCAACAGGTTAAGTCAAACAAAAACAATATATTGATATTCATAGACTAAGATACACAAAAGGTGATGCCAGTTGTGCAAATTAATTTATAGTCAAGTGTTTGGACAATACAGTGTATTTATATATAGGTATTTTTGTACAGAAAAATTGTTTGGTATTAACTATGCCATTCTGTCTGTAAAATAACATACTACTGCAGAGAAGCCTTTATATTCAGGAAGGCGGTATAAAGTGTATTCTTTAATTTAGGCTTCTGAATAATATAATGACAGATTGAGCAGTAAAATAAAAAATTATAACTGATTAGTTATAAGAGTATATACACTGTAAATAAATCCAGATGCACAATGATAATCTTATATAAGTCGTCATCAAGTAGAAATAAATGTCGAAAAGAAAGTTGCAGAAGCATTAACCTCAGGGCCCACGCTAGGTCTGCGGGTGCCCTAGGACCGCGCCCCCTGCCGGTGAGTGCAGGTTGTTTTGCAGGGTTCAAAACAACTGAGGAGGGAAGCGGAGTGGTGCCGTCCACCATCCTGGTTTTGAATTATCACAGTTTTTTTTGTACCATTTTTTAAATCCATTTTATTTTTTAATAATTTTTTTGTCCTGCCGCGCTGCCTCCCTGATAATAGCTGAGTAGCTATTATTTGAGATTTAGGGGTATATTTACTAAGCAGGGAATTTGCTGGGGAATTGAAAAGTGAGGAAGTTGCCCATAGCAACCAATCAGATTCAAACTTATATTCTCCAGTATGTAAAATGAAACTGAGAGCTCNAATCTGGTTGGTTGCTATGGGCAACTTCTCCACTTTTCAATTCCCCAGCAAATTCCCTGCTTAGTAAATATACCCCCTAGTCAGGTTTATGCTCTGAATGTATCTCAGTAGTGTTGTAAGTCTAATACACACACAAGATGAAATAAAGGAAAGACAAAATCTAATCACTGAGCATGTTGCTGTATCAATAATCCCAACTGATTACATATAATACAATAAAAATGTGGTTGAGAAGTGCTGTCATTAGAAATATCAGTGTGTGGTGTCCATAAGAGTTGAGTATTATTAATAACAGAACAGTCTGATCCCACAGCAGACTTCCAACAAGAATCTGAATCCTCTAGATGTAAAACTTTTATATTTAGGAGGACAGTCGATTCCTGAATCTGGAATTTCCAAAAATAATAATGAGAGATTGAGTTGTGGGATAACACAGAATAATTAACCAAATTATAAACACTGCAATGTTTTCCATATGGATCAATGGTAATATGTTAATAAGTGTTGTCATTACATAGAAAATAATGTCCAATGTGACTCGCAGAAACAGTAACTTAACAGCTCGGATGTGACCTTGGAGCTGAGCAGATGTTACATGAGATTCTGTCTGATTCATCCTCCGGATGTGTCTCAGTAGAGTTGTGACTGTGAGTCCAATACAGACACAAGTCAAAGAAAAGGGAAAACATAATCTGATCANTGAGTTTATGATGATGTATAAATAATTCCATTTCAGTGCATGACCAAAAAATAGTGGCTTGGCAGTGTTATTGCTGGGAACATCAATGTGTATTGTCCATATCATAGGAANATTAATAATAATGGAACATAAGATTGATCCCATCACAAGCTGAGGAACAGAAGTCGTGAACCATGTTTTAAGAGAAAGGAAAAATCGGTGGGAAAAGTTCCCCAGTCTTATAGAGTAGAAGATGGAGAGCCAGGTAGTGTTCCATAAATTCACATCAAGCAGGAGAGTCTCTAGCATCATCATTGTTAATAATACATTTCTTTTCATTAAATATACATGGAAGGATTGAAACATGCCATCAGCAGTGAAGTAACTCTGAAATATGACATTGGTCAGCACTATTACACACTGGAGTTTATCACTAGTACCCAGATTACCAGTCTCTCTCCAGTGTCTGAAGTTCACAATAGAAACCCAAATTAATATGCTGGCTCCAGATATTCCAGTAATTAATGTAACAGATAATATAAATAGATCCAGTAAAGACATTATTCTCCTTGTCTTCTCCTTTTTTACCATTGATTGTTGTATGGGCGAGAAGTCTGTACAGAAATGTTTATACTGGGAAACAGATTCAAATACATGAACACGAAATTCAAATATCCTCCATATCAGTGACATAGCTCTGGGCTGTGTATAATCCCTAATATAGTGTTACATTTACAGGATGTCTTTGTAATCAGTTGATAAGGGGGTAACAGATGTTATTTTAAAATGCTTGTCTGTAAAACCTTCTTCAGTGTTAGCGAATATGTACAATTACTTCAGTGGTTTCTCTGGATCTATTATATGAAACACCCAATGACACAATAGGAATAAACTGAGATATACTGACATCACTGATCACTGATATACTGTCAAAGTGATGACAGACATCTAAGGAGCAAGGGTAATACAAGGGGTTTGTATGGGGAGTTAGAGAGTTCAACTCAGAAACATAGGGACATTTTTGAATTCCAGAGGAGGTCCTGGGGNCTGCCCAAAGCATTTTGGGAAACAAGGGTAAAGGTGCAAAGAGAAAGAGAAGGGGACATTGTGATAAACTGCCCAAAANGGCTAATGCTGGGGCTATTATTGGAGGGGAATAGCAGCATGTATTGAAACCCATTCATTCAGGCACATGAGATCATAGGGAAGCAGCATTGGTTGGTGGAGTCGGCCCTGGCTCTAACATATTGCAAAATAATAGGATTTGGGGATTGGAGAGAAGTGTTGTGCATGAGGAAGACGTGGGAAGGGTCCATGTACTGGCTTATGTGTCTTCTATTCCAGTGTCTAGACAATTTGTCCCTAGGCTGGAGACAAGTAGGGATTAGTACCTGGAAGACAGGAGGAGGACAGCACCCATGAAAGACATAGATGCAAGACTGCAGCAGCACCTTACATATCTTTCGTGGTGGTGAAGCTGGAGGAGTAAGTGAAGAAGATCCTTCCTCTGGGTCTTGCAGTGACAGAACAATATGTTGGTGTCTAGAGGGAGTTTGATTTGTTCAACAAAACACCCCAAAAATGTATGAGAATGCTAGAAAGAGAACTGATGGGTAACTGATGATCTCACTGGAAAAGGGTTCAGGGGAGCACATGATATTGTGCAAGTACAGGGTTAGCAAGGGGTATCTGGGATAGCATATGAGAAATAATACTTAGGGGAAGTATATATTTCAGGCCTTTTGAGTTTATTGTTTGCAGTGGTTTGAACATAAACTGTTATGATCTTCACGCATTTGCACAGAGCTACAGCCCCTCCATTTCCATATAAGACGTCATCTCCTAAGGACAACTATCGTCCCCGAAACCCATAAGCGGCTGTCCAATCAGCAGCCTCTCCTGCCAGTGCAGCAGCAGTCTGTAGCTGTGTCCTTCCGTTTGTGTACAACATCAGCTTCCTGGGTCCAGCTCCACAACCGCACACAACCAGTGGCAGCCCTGCTTCTATCAGGGTACAAGTGCTCTATGTAGTCACTTTATTTTGTGTTTATTCATTTTTATATTTTAAAATGGCAAAAAGGACTCAAGACTCAACAGATTCATTCCATTATATAACAGTGTATGTTCAAGTCCATTATCAGTTGTATTTTGTTTCTCTGGTTGCACTGAGTTACCGCAAAGCTCCCAACACACTGTCTACATTTATTATTTTATTTTCCATATTTTAGGGGTGGGTCAGGCTGAGCTTCATTGCATGCTTTTTGAGCGCTTCAAGTGCATATTACATTCGTTCTTTGGTCAAGGGGCATTACAGCTAATGTCAACATAGCTTTAGATTTATGGGGTTTAAATGGTGGTGGATTACTATGTGGATAGATGCCTCCAAATGGGATGCGCAATTTCCTAACTAACAATGAACAGAACTACAAAATCAGAACAGTAAAAGCAACCAGAATTTAATGCAGTTCTACAAATTTGAACCAATACAATGCTATGAATAACTCACCTCTTACCCCTTTGCTTTAACCAGGAATGTGATACCACACTTGTACCCTTTACTTCCTCACCGGTAACAAGTACTTGGGACTCACCAATATCCAGCTCAGCTCAGAGAACCAATGCCATTCCTAGGTTATGCAACTCCTGGACAGCAATGTGTAGGGTAAATCGCGCTACTGTGCTCTTGCGCCCTCTTAGGCCTAGTGTCTCTCTTCAGTGGTGGTTTGCAGTGGAAATGGGCACCTCTGTACTTGTGTGCCTTATTTAAGACTAGGTACCTATAGGTGGCAGGACAAGAGCGCTTAAGTTGCTGCCTGAAGCCCTGGGTTCCTAATAATTCAATAGTGGTGTGTTGGGGCAACTGCGCCGGTGGAAAGGGGGTGCCTGCTTACTTACCCAAGCAGGAGTCTCTCTGCTACCTCTCATCAGGTGCTGGACACCCAGGGACCCAAGAGGTCTTTTGCAGGGCCATGAGTCTCCAGCTCCCTAGCCTGCGGATCTTGACGCTGTGTCTGGATGTCTCGTCCCCCGTTTCCAGCGTGGTCTTGTCTTCCGGGGCTGGCGTTGCTCCTGTTGACCACGTCGCTCTCTGGATCCACCTTCTCCAACTTGCTTGTAGTCTTTTGGCTTGCTTGTAGCTTTCTCTTGTGTGATTGCCTTCTCCGGTTGCTGGTCGGTCCTTGCCTCGATGGTCTGCACTCACAGACTGCGCAGTCCCCCTTCTGGTCCGCTTCAGTTGCCACGTCATGGATGGCGACGTCTCAGCATGACGTGGCAGTCCCTCATTGCTTCTCACTCGAGCCGCCTGCTTTCAGCGCATGGGAGAACCAGATCGAANCGCCCAGGATGCGCCCGGGTGAGGTCTCCACAGTTCATTAATCTTATGGAGTAGAAGATGGAGAGCCAGGTCNTGTTCCAGAAACTCACATCAAACAGGAGAAATAACCCTTGCAATGTTTTTTATGGTCCACCGTTTTACATCAATGGGGGTACGCAATAAAGTATGTTGCTTATAGTGTGGTGGATGCACCTAGTGGATAAGGGAGTAGATTAATCACATGATGTTTCCATTTTTTCCTAGGGATAATCATCCTTTTGCAGGCTGTTCAGAGTTCGGTTGTTGTGGGCTATTTNTTTATACAAAATTTTACACGTTTGAATCATATTTGAATCACTATTAAAGGTGGCTGGCAGTTGGTAGCTTACATTGATTGTCTTACAAGCAGTGTGTTGAGTGGAGTGCGTGTTTAGTATTGTGGCTTTAGTGTCAGATTATTAGAGTTGGGACCCATATTTCTCACTAGTTGTTTAGATTGTCATTATATAATGGGCATATTTTTTTGTTTAAACATCCTGTTTCTCTCCCGTCAGTGGAACAGTGATGTGCTACTTTCCATTATGGGGAACAGCCAATAAGGTGAGTGGGTCCGTTGTGGATGTCACAGGAGGGCGGCTACATTTTATACATGTTCATGTTCAATGGAGATATATAGAAAAAATCATAATATAATTTTTTATATCATTTTTTTACCAGGGAGATTTGTTTTGAGACTCTTCTCTCACCTAATGTGTGGACATGTAATTTTTTTACGTATGAAACCTGACATTTATGGTGAAAATGGCTGAGGAAAATATCTCTACTAATGGATGTAGAAACCAGCATTGAAAATAAAGAGGAGACACAAAGAAGTTTATAAATAAGTTTATTATTCTGCAGTCATACAAGTGAAGCTGTTGCTGAAAAGGGAGAATTGCAGCTGCAACTAAGGCTGAACATATGGAAGGGTTCTGGTAGACACGCATTGACCATGAAATGAAGAGTGTGAGTATGCTCAGGGAATATAGTGAAGGCTCTGGGTGGAAAGCTCTGCACCAGATGAGTTCTGTTTTGCTCTGTTTTGCGGTGGAGAACTACTGGAATTGGAGCTCAATCTGGAGGGGTAGAGACAGAGAGGTTGTGATCAGGGCTAATCGACACACGCTGACTAAAGAGAGTGAAGAATGAGTAGAATCTGCGTGGTGAATTGAGTGAAACGTTCTGCACCAGATTTTTGTGTCTCTGTTTTTTATGAGGCTAGATGAGACTGGAGACAGGGTCAACTTGAAGACCTTGGAGGCGAAAAGAATTAAAGAAAAGATACAGTTATTTGGAGGACTTACTGTACAGGAATTTTGAAATTATTGAGGTCTAGAGCCGGAAATGAACATTTATTTTATGCCTTACATGAGTTTTATCATCTCTTTGAGGGTTATCATGTCCACTTAAAGAGCAAAAAGAAAGTTGACTGCTATATTGGATTTGGACTATTGAACTTTTGAATTTTTACTATTGGGGATTATATTGGATACAGCTTATATTTAACATTGTTGATTGCATTTATTAACCTCTTGTTATTTATCACACACATCCAGCTCTGCAGAGGTTCACCGTTTTTTGTCATATTATCTTAATATAAAGTTACATGTAAGTGCTTTGTCTTTTTTTGTGAGTTCCACGTTTATTTTTTATTAATTCCACACCCACAAATTAACTTCCTGATTGAGGATAAAAAGGTCTTGTAATGAACAGAAGACTAAGGCCTAAATTCACTAAGCGGAGAGTTTGCTGGAGAATTTGAAAGGTGGTGAAGTTGCCCATANCAACCAATCAGATTCAAGCTCTCAGTTTCATGTTGCATACTGGAGAATGTGAGCTTGAATCTGATTGGTTGCTATGGGCAACTTCACCACCTTTCAAATTCTCCAGCAAACTCTCNGCTTAGTGAATTCCCCCCTAAGTGTGAACCCAAGAAGTTAAAGAAGTTATATAACAGGTTAAGTGACACAAAAAAAATTATATTTATATGCATTTATAATTTAAGATTTTCTATTTAGATTTACAAAAAATGNATTTTATAATCAGAAGTACATCACAAAGTCTGTTCTTTAATCTGGGATTTCCAAAGATTATAATGACAGATTGAGTTGTGGGATAAAAAACAATAATAACCCAGAGAATATCCACTACAAACACATCCAAATAGTTTAAGGAGGATAAACTGATATATGTCACTATTATGTAGAAAGAAACATCCAATGTAACTCGCAGAACCATTAGTTTAATGGCTCGGAGGTGACCTTGAAGCTGAACAGATGTTACATGAGAATCTGTCTGATTCATCCTCCGGATGTGTCTCAGTAGAGTTGTGACTGTGAGTCCAATACAGACACAAGTCAATGAAACTGGAAGACAGAATCTAATCATTGTGTTTATGATGATGTAAGATTTATTCCAAGTGACTTTATAACCATAGAAAAGTGATTTATCAGTGTAGTTATTGGGAACATCAATGTGCATTGTCCACAAGATTGGAATATTAATAATAACAGAACATACAGTTGATCCCACTATGAATTGAGGAACAGAGGAGATGAACCATCTGTTGAGATATATGAAAAATTGATTGGAAATGTTCACCAGTTTTAAGGAGTAGTAGATAGAAATCCAGGAGGTGTTCCAGATGCTCACATCACACAGGAACATTTGTAGCATCATCATAAAAAATAATAAACTCCTTTTTTTTAAATATATGTCAAAGATATATAAAATGCTGTCAGCACTGAAGTAGATCTGATATATGACATTGGTAAACAATATCACCAGCTGGATTTTTTCAAAACCCCTTTGGTTCCCAAGATCTTTCCAGTGCCTAAAATACACAATGTAAAGTAAATAGAATACGATAGTGCAAAATATTCCAGCAATCAATGAAACAAGCAATGTCAAAATATAAAAAATTGACATCATGATCCCTGTCTTCTACCTGTGTNAAAATGATTAATTTGTGGATAAGAAGTTTGTACAAGATTGGTTATACTGGTATAATGAAATAATGTAAAATATATACATCAAAACTGGGGTATATATTGAGTGTAAAATGCAAATGTCCTCTCATCAGTGTCTCAAATGTTGGCAGGTTAAAATAGAAGACAAATCTGTCATCAGGTGTTAGAATGTAACTCTCACTTCATCTGATACTTGTTTTTTTAAGCTGGTAATAGGAAAAAATGAGATATGCAAACTGAGAAATACAAGTCAGATGATAGGTTGGTATGTTGCTGTGGACTCCAGGACTGTTTCTGGCAGCATTATGACACAGAGGAAGTGTCGCAGAAGCAAAAAGAGCCAAAAATAAGGACCCACAAGGGTTTGGGTTACCCTACCATGTTGATGTTTATTATATATTGTATGGTTTATGTTGTGTATGTTTATACCTTGTATGACCCCTCCCTTTTCTTCCCTCTGGTAATCCAACCTAGCTTCTCCTGCCTGCTGCTGTTAACCCTTTCAGNATTCCTTGTCATTTACCTTGGAACCTTTCCCTCTGTCTGTGTGGTGCAAATACTCTTCCCTGTCTCTCAGTTTGTGCTCTGTATCCAGGAGTGATAATTTACCTTTGAACCTTTACTTCTGGAGCCTTTATTGGTGAAGTTTATTACCTGGGACCTGTAGTTCCTCAGGAGGAGGGGAACGCCCTCTGGATTGTGGACATGATGAGAACCAGGAGAGATAACTAAAAACCGATGACCTACTAGACAAGAGGTCATGCATGACTATTATAGATAGAGGCACAATCTAATACATTTAATGTCAATGATTCAATTTTAATACCATATAGAAATANAAATATTTTAATTACATATATTGGTACTTTTGCACCAAAGATTTTCAGAATTTGTTACTGTAGGAGTGACTAGGATATCCCCCCCCCACCCATTTTCCTTTATAAGCAACATATCTTCCTCCAACTAAGAGTATACTGGAGGTTTAGTATTAGTGTAGGTATTAAACTGTTGAATCTTGCTTATTTGGATAGAGAGAGGAATTAGTAGCGGAAGGAGAGATGCATTAATGTCACTTCATATTGTCGCTACCATGTTTATACGCTACTATATAATGAGGTCTCCCCTTAAGGTGTTGTTATTTAAATTATAGTTCTCTTCCCAGTGTGCAATAAAAAGATTGGCATATCATGGAGCAAATTGTGTCCCCATGGTAGTGCCTTGTATCTACCAGTAGTATTAATGAGCGAACCAGAAAGCAGTTATAGTAAATAATAGAGGAAAAGAGAAACAGGAATATTGAACATATATATACACACATTACTAGAACATCATATGCTATATAATTTACTGTAATCATACTATATATAAAATATAACTTGTTTAATTGTATAATATTTAGTGTTAATTATATCATCTGTTAACATACACTGAACAAAAGCAATCTGAAAAAAACTAGGCAGTATGCAGGGCTGGTGCCACCACGTGTAGTGTAGGGAATTGTGTCAAAAGGCTGCACTAATGTTTTCCAATACTAGCATGTTTTCGGGTTATATCCGTATTTTATGTATGAAAAAAAAAATTGTATAAAAATAATTAATTAATGAAAAAAAAAACACATACACATATATATTTTATTTACATTCTATTTTTATTATATTTTATTTATTTTAAAACTTTTTTTTTTACAGTTAATGAGGCAGGTAATTGTCTATAGGACATTACCTGCCTATACGCTGCGCTTCTAATTAGCAGGGTTACACCATGCTTAAAGCATGGTTTAAAAGCATGAGAAAAGGGGCGTGGAGCGATTT
>JABWIB010007823.1:14524-26895 GCA_016617825.1 Platyplectrum ornatum
TGTTTTTACATAAATACAGAAATATATGAAACTGTTTGCGTCTAATGTCAGTTTTGTATCACAGGATCTCTCCCTCTATCCTCACATCCCCTCCTCTCTATACCCACCCGTAACACTCCACTCTCTACTTGTCTCTTCCTCTCCAATGTCTCCCCTTCTCTCTGTCCCCCTATATTCTTTCTTCCCTACAATCCCCCTTCTCTATCTCTGTCCTCTCTATTCCCACCTACCCCTCCCCCCCTCTCCAGCATCACCTCCCCATCTCTCTTCCTCTCCAATCTCTCCCCTTCTTTCGCTCCCCTCCAATACCCTCTCCTCCTCTTCTTTGCAGCATTGCCATCCCCTCCGAGCTCTCTCCCGTCTCTCTCTCTTCCTGCTCTCACTTTACCCACCTCTCTTTTCTCTTTCCACATCACCCCCTCCTCTCACTCTCTCCAGAATCATCTCCCCCTCCTCTCTGTTTTCCCTTTATCTCGCTCTCTCCCCTCCTCTCTCTATCCTCGCATCCCCCTCCTCTCTTGGCGCTGCTGGCCCCGCCCCTTGGCACCACTGGCCCCGCCCCTCAGCTTTTTACTTGTCTCCCTGAAATAGTTTTTCAAAAGTAGGTAACCCTGTGATAGCTGCTGTCACATGTGTAGCAGCAACAGTCACCACAAGTGTAGTCAGCTTGTACATAAGCACCTTCTTCCTCCCATACATTTATATCTGTGTGTGTATATATATATATATATATATATATATATATATATATATATATATAATCTCCATATACTAGCCACATGCTGCTCATCCTGCAGAAATTCCCTCACTACACTGCACTGAAGTCTTTGCTCCTCTCTCCCAAGAGTGGGGAAAATTAGGGACTCCAGTGTTCTGAAAGGGGAGAGATGCCTGTGTCTGCAGACTTGAGTGACCAAGGACTGGGAGGAGGCCTAAGCAGGACTTGAAATAAGCCCTACCCTGAAAATAAGCCCTATAGTGTTTTTGGACAAAGAAAAAAATAAGACAGTGTCTTATTATCAGGGAAACATGGTAGCTAAATTTATAAGGCAGGGTAAAAGCTCCAGGGTGATGCTATTTAAACTGTAGCAGATTCCTTCTCAGGAGGGTATTAACTTTCCAATTAAAAATTGTACAACTATGCCAGAACCTACACATAATCAGGGATCCTTGACTGGGAATCTTATTACAATTTGCCCTTTGAAGAAACTCTTTTCAACACAGTTTTAGAGGGTATTTAGCGCAACGAATACAAGACAACCCCCTATTGATTAATCCTCCTGGAAAGCACTGGCCCATGCAGATTGCATGCTGTCCCTTCCTTTCTTAAATAACCCTGCTTTTCAGAATGGCCTGGCAGAACAGCTTTCGTGGTTGGAAAGACCTTCATATCACTTGTTCACTTTCAATGCTGTTGCAGTTGGACTCCGTTTTGAATGAGAAATTTAGACTTCCCACCCAACACACACGCACACACACACACACACACTTTTGCTATTCACCAGGCACTTCACTATGCCCAGGTGGTCACTAATATCTATACTGCTTTGGATTACTCACACAACCACAGAGCAGGAGAGGGTGATCTTGAGTCATTATCAATCTCCACATTACACTACATTACCCTATTGGATCTCGATCGTCCCTGAAACATCAGTTAATTAGATGTTAAAGACAATGACTGATTATTTTGCTAGGCCAGTAGTTATCAGGAGATGTTGTATTTACCATAAAAGAAATTCTCCCAACTGGGGGTATCAAAAACATGTAGTTGATTTACATTCATTATATATATGTTACCTGCTGCCTTTTGGGGTTTCTGGATTAAATTTATATATATATTGTATATTGTATCAGTATTTGGTATAGTGTGGAAAATGAGCAAAGTAGGTTGTGCATCTTAACTAAGNGGTTAACAGCACCACTAATAAAATTTGCTCTCAAAATACTGACTAAAGCTGGCCATACACTATAAGATAAACAGTTTCAACTGAAAGATTTTTCAAGAATAGGCAAAACCATGTTGAATTGCAGGGGGGTGGGGGGTGTCAGTGTTTGCATGCAGGGCAAATACTTTATTGTTGCATGTTGCACACAGATACTGACCAGTGTTACTGTTACACTGTTATTACACTTGGGCTGGAAACATCATCTCTCACCTGTAATGCTGATTGCAATTAATTAAATTTACCTCCCCTGCAATTCAACATGGTTTTGCCTACTCTTGAAAAATCTATAAGATAAATTGGACACAATTCAGGAGTATTATTTAACTGTAACATATTATTTAAACCAGTAGCACTGGTTTCTGGGAGAAATGGTTCTTTCTGCGTTTCAGCAAAAGACTAAAGAGCAGAGTATATGGGGAAATTGGTCAGCTGAAGATTGTTAGCAGAAATCTTTCAAACCCAACTGATATTCTAAAAAATATAAGTACGTACCAAGTCCTAGAGTCTGTACAGGCAGCTTACAAATGCAGTGGTTTATTATTCACTATAACCATATATTGTACTGATGGGACACTATGAAAATCTCTAACAGAAATGAGTATGCTGGTTTACTGACAAACGACCAGTATAGATAATATAAAGGTGAAAATTTTAAAGAGTGAAGGAAAAACGATTGGTCACATGACAGAGGGTATATAAAAGTGGTGGTTAGAATCAGTGAGCGGAGGTCATTTTGGGGAGAGCAGATCTGTGTCAGAGGAAGTGTATGAGGAAAAGGAAAATAAGAGGCAGTTTAGTGAAAATTGTTTGTGAATGTTTCTAGTAAGAATAACAGAATTCATGATATTGGCAGAAAGTAATAAGATACAGATGAGAAGAACCAGGAGCCTGAAAGAAGCAACACTTAATGCAACATACAGGTCTGAGGAGAAAGAGCAGCTCATCACTACTGACAGAGTGAGATCGTGGGTTTTGATACAGGCCTGTGTATTGGTTATAAAATGCATAATTTCTTGAGTAAACGTATTGTCACAGATATACTATAGACAGCTGTTAGAAAATAACATTTTACACCATTCTCATGTGGACACAATGTAACACTGGTTTGATTAAGAACTTGAGAAAAGGACAATTGCATAATATTGCCATCCATTAACAACAGTGTAAATCCTTAAAGAGAGATTCTTTCCTAAAGCCTCCCATCTCGGATTATAAACAGAGCTCTCTAATATTGGCCACATCTTGATTGGACTCTTAGGTTAGAGAGGTACCTTTCCTAGTTGGGTTACATTGGAAAAATTGGTATATTGGAATTTATGGTTAACTGTTAAGTATATGGTTCATATATGTGTGACTTTGAATATGATGTTAAGTAATTTTACTTATTTCCTGAAGCATAAATAGTAACCAGAAGCTGCAGAAGATTTCCAGTGAAATAAAATATCTTGTAATCAGTGGTATTTATGTTTGTAAGATTTTACTGTTAATCCGATTAGAGTAAATCGTAAGATTGAACACTCTGTTGACCGATTAATAGTGTTCTGGTATTGCATGGTGGTGTACAATAGATCCTTGATAGAGATATTGTTTGACTTTTCTATGTATTCCATACTTTACAGACCCAACTTTTCTGAATTTAATTCAATAGTAAACAACCTATAAACATAAATAGTGTCCCATAATAACATCAATTTTATTCATATGGGTGGTACTACTTACAGCTTACGAAAACACCAAAATCAAAATTAGATTATCACGATATAATCATGCACATGTACTCATGGATGCTATCAGCTTGTGGCACTTCTGAGGTGTTATTGAAGACCAGGTTGCTTCAATAACATTGTTTGGTCTTACGCCTCTCACCTTTCTTTTGCCAATGCCCCATAGATTCTCTTTGGGGTTTAGGTCTGGAAGTTTGCTGGTCAATCCAGCAAAGTAATCCCTCAGTTTATCCATGTGGGTAAGGGTTGCCGACACTCCCGAAATTTCCAGGAGACTGGAAAACTCGAGCTCACGTTCTCCAGTATGTAAAAAAAAACTGAAAGATTGCATCTGGTTGGTTGCTATGGGCCCCATCCCCACTGGTGGTACAACTTAAATTGTTACTTCAGCAGTCCAGGGTATCAATGTAAAAAAAGTATTTTTTTAGATTGTATCAGCTCATGGGAGTATTTGGTATAGTGTGGAAAATGAGCAAAGTAGGTTGTGCATCTTAACTAAGCCAGAAATATAGGCAGGGAAGGATGAAGCTCACCATAATCTGTTTTCTGAATGTACTACTATGCAGCCATCTCTGTTCCCAGATCATGGAGGGAAGGGGGCGATCCTGGTTTGATGGTATCTTTTCTCATAGTCACAGTTACCCCAGAAGGCAACAAGGCATTGGAAAACAATGCACAAGGTGGCAGACTAAAGTAACAGACCCATGCACACTGCTGTTAAAAAATAAAAACCTTAAGGAGTAATATTTACAGAGGGCAAAGCTTATGAAGGAGAGAGTTTTATAGAAAAAGTGGATGACTTCCAACAAGAATTTGTAGCACTAATAATCATATGCTATTAAAATTTCTTCAACTAAGACACACACTACACGTACAGTTTGGGGGACACCTCATACACCTGCCGAGAATTACCAATCATTATTAACCACCAGGGTGAGAACGAATGCTGGGCCCTAAAAAAAACTGCAGGACCTAAGAGGAAGCTTGAAGCGGGATCTAGGGATTTTGGAGGATGATGAAAGACTATGGATCTCTGTAGCTACAAGAGAGCCACAGCCAGCAAATACAATTTTGCACAGAGAATACAGGATCCCAAGAAACTTCTGAAATTTAGAAAAACTAAATAACGTTGTTGACAGGGAGTTAAAGGATGGTTCTTTCTGGCATCTATATATCTAAACAAAGACTCCATTAAAGAAAGATTGAAGATTCTCTCTAACTCTGGATCAGCATAAAAGTGTACAGTAAGGTAATCAACTGAGCGATCAGAACTAAGAAATTCTGTTTTGGAGAGGTCATTATGCAATCACAGAAAGACAGCGATTATGCAATCATGAACAGCGATTCATACACAATAATTAGTAAGCAATTCAGCTTCTTTTAATAATAGAAGTTTACACTAATTAATGCAAGTGTCATTTTTGCTAGTTTAATAAAGAACAGGAACAAAGAGAAAAAAACATCAGCTGCAAAAATGCTTTCTATTAAAGTGAAAAATATAATATTCTAAACAATAGACAAAGCATACATATGAATACGTATTATACAC
The DNA here is from genome assembly GCA_016617825.1 of Platyplectrum ornatum. NCBI lineage: Eukaryota > Metazoa > Chordata > Amphibia > Anura > Limnodynastidae > Platyplectrum > Platyplectrum ornatum. The sequence goes on from JABWIB010007823.1 coordinate 19,747, forward strand.
TGGATCGTCTGAAGTTTATCAAAGAAAAAAGGAACTATAGCATGGCCATTTTGTGGAAAGAAACAGTTACATAACATTCAGATATAAGCAGTAACAGCAAGATAGTTGATAAATGAAGCATGAGTTATGTAGGTGGAAGAAAATAGAGTATATGAACAGGGAATAGAAAACACAAACCGTTACGAAACCTAGGAACATAGATGATAGTAGATGGAATAGAAAAAAAAGAATAACNAGGTATAATATTTCAGAGCACACAGGCATTTAGAACAACTGATTGAATCCAGTCGGAAGGAATCTGCCAGTATGGATGATTTCTGGCTTCACTCTCATTAAAAGCAAAACAACGCTGCATGCAGTAACCACAAATCTGAGCCACATCTAAGGGCATCTTCAGTTTGCGCTGTATCAAGTCTGGCATGTCATTCAAAACACACAATTTCTTTCAGAATTTAGTGCAAACTACCTATACCTGACATATTTATGTCAAAGATTATGTTATGCACTACCATGAAATTATCTCTGACAGAAACNTTTCTAACAGCAGGTTTATGATTTTCCAAAGATATTCATTTATTTAAATATTAATATCTTATTTTTCACAACATTACACAGAGGCAAAAAAAAATTATAAACCTTTAAAAAATTGCAAGGCAACTTACCTCTACACAGTTGTCACACACACTACAGTGAGAACAGCGTGGCGGCCTGTAAAAACGGCATGTTGAACACCACTTCATGCGAACCTGTACTCCTCTTACTTCCACTGTCTTGTACAGAGGGGCCCGGAAATCATCTTCTTTATCTTCATCCTCTTCAGCTACCGGAATATAGGAGAAGAATGAAAAAAATCATGTAAGACAATAGTTGCTGAAAGAGACTGTCTCCACATATGAATTAGTAGTTTTTACCTCGTGGGAATATTCCAGGATCCATAAACGTGGCCATGCTGAAATTGGCCAAAACAAATAGAAACATGACAGCGTTATAAGCAGGAAGAGCAGGGGACACCTCCACATTGAGCCAAGGGCACCTGTGTAGAAACTATACTTGTAAATCTATGACCAGAGAACATGAACTACAAGTAACCACTAAAAAGACATTCCAATGCTGGTATAGAAAGTCTAAAGAAAAACAAACATTTAACATCTTTGTCAGTTGCCATTATTAAAATGAGGATAAACATGAGATCACAAATTGATTAAATCTATTTTAAAAGTAGTATTTTAAACTATTAAAGGAAGTTTTGTATATATTTCAATACTTCATGTTCTATTATTTGAAAAGTAATCTGGTTTTAAATTTCAAACTATTTAGTGAAACAATGGCTATTGGCCAGATCATGCTCCAGACAAAAGAGCTGAGACTGGAAAGTATAAAGGTCATACTGTGGAGAACTATACCCTGGAACAATATCAAAATTGCACAATTTAATTAGTACCATCACCATTCAAGAAAAGGAAAGTGTTTGTTAAACTCCCTATGCTATACCCATAGCTTTCCAAAAAATCATTAGCATTTAGGAAAAAAAAATAACAGGAATTTGATTTTATTTATATTAAACAGTTTGAAAGAGATTTTTAGTAATGATAATTTTAGCCAATCATCTTATCCTCACATCACCTATTATTTAAAGCAACTAATGCAGAGTTGTTTTTGTTTTTTCTTTATTTAATTATTTATTTATTTTGTAGTCAGGCATAACATGGATATATCATTAGGTTCAGACTGATGTAATCTCTTTAGATGGTTTATATATACGAAGTAATCCCACAAACTGGGACAGAATTAAAAGAACAGATGGGCTGTTAGACAGCTATAAACATGGAAGACAAGAGAAAAGACATGAAAAGAAACATGTTAATTTTTTTAATACATGTAAATTTAAATGAAATCAATTGTAAGAAAATCATAAATGGTTATTACATAAGGGTGTGCAGTGCTTGTCTATTTAGATTAATGTTTAGACAATCAAGAGATGCTAGAATGATTTACGCTGCCCGTTTAGATAAAAAAAAAAAAGCTTAGTAAATCGCAGGTAGCAAATCAGTTAGTTACACTAAAGTTAAATAAGGATTGTTTTAGGTTAAATTGTAGCAACATATTTCCAAGACTTACGTGAAAGTGAAGAAAAGTGTTGTTGATCCCACTAGAAATATTGTTGCAGCAGCCACAGGGATATACTTGCTGGGTTTGAATGACTTGACAGTTCCTGCAGGCATCGTGAGGATGGAAGGATAGGACTAAGGGGTACAGCATATCCCCACAAAGCACTAGCAGGCAATGGGAGAAATATATACAGGAATGACAGAAATACGTTAAAGATGATATAAAATGTTAGTCAGGAAGGTATGGAAGTCCTATTAAATATGTCTCCACATGGTAAATCAAAATTAAGCGTCTGTAAACCAGCTCTTAATTAATTGGGGACTGTTTATAGTTAAAGCCTCCCCTCCTCCAAACCTCCAGAGTGAGGGGAGCATACAATGTCTTGCTGCTCTTTACCCCCCTCCCCTTATTAGTCTGTCTGCCTCCTTGCAGTAATCCCTTGGTAATCCATGTTGCTGATGACACTGGAGGCGGGTGTTCAGTTTGTTTTCTGTGGAGCAGCACTCCAGGATTAATTTGCAACCTGTAGAAAGAGGCAGTAAAATCATAATATATTTACATAAAGCATATTTCTACATTAAATGACCAAGGCATTTAAAAGCACCTTCTTTGATTTTACAGGATTCCCTAACTTCATTTACATGTATTGAATAACACACTGGACTGAATGTGAAGATTATCTTTTGTTGCGTTTAGAGCAGATTGTGTGATGCATGACCCTGAAAAGATAAAATGGCAGGAAGTCAGAAGTCTGGATCAGTATGCAGTCTGTTAGCATACCTATCCTTTACATATTGGGCTGAATCAATGACATCCAATTAACAACTGCATATGACTTGTACAAGCAAGAGGCCACGCTTGTGTAGGTTTGAATGGGAGCGTGCATGCAGATGTTTGGATCGCTCAGTAAAATGGAACAGTTTGCTATTGTACAGAGCATTATTNAGTTTGGGTCTGTTCAATAATACTGTGTTTCCCCGATAATANCTGTCTTATNTTTTTTTTATCCAAAAAAAACACCATAGGGCTTATTTTTGGGGTAGGTCTTATTTGGACGGTTTTACAAAAATTGGGGTAGGTCTTATTTTCTGGTTAGGTCTTATTATCGGGGAAACATGGTACTAACTACTGAACAATTGAACACTCAAATAAAAACGCTGCCACCTCCCACAGCCAGACGTGTGATTTGCAGGAAGTCTGGCCAGAGGACACAGACATTGTATTCGCTGTTCTTCACCAGTCCTGTTTCATGTTGACATAATAAAATGCTTCATTTCAGATACAGTATTATACTTATTGTAGCATTTTATACACAGATATTTGCATAAATTGAACCCAATATATTGGCCAATGTTTTCATCTATGTTCTGTACCATGCTTATCTTTTTGTGTCGATTTTACCAGTGAGCATATGGAAAAGGTAAGTGTAACATGTGAATGAGATTCCAGTGTCACATGGGCATTATGTGGATAGATCTGCATGAAGTTATTATACAGAAGTTGGATGGTTTAAGTTAAACTTTTAACAATNATTTTATTTACATTCCTGAAATTATGGCCTTTTGAAATAGGCTAGGCAGTAGCAGATGCACTAATGTTGAGCAAGCAGGAAGAAAGATTTAATAAAAATAATTTCCATGTATTCCCTAGATTCCGTGTATATCTCTGTGTGCGCACTTTGAACATTTCATCTACGCCCTACAGCCCCCCCCCAATAAACAGTTATATATATGACGTGATCTAAAAACCAGTTCAAGTTCTGTTTATCATGACTATTCATAAGTACACACTGTCACTGATTTACTTGAGTGTAAATAATGATTATGCCTCCTTTGTCCCTGCAGAAGTATGCAAATTGTCTAAAAAGGAATTATAGTGGGTAATATTAACTCCCCACTGCAGTGCCAACTGCTAAATAAATGTAAACATTCACCATGAGACAGGCAGCTCTATTGCAGAAAGAAGATGGAGAATTGTTGGGATGAAGGTCAGGACAGAGATCATCACTGTATCCATGGAAGTGCATTCCTCCAATACCTTCACCTTACCTTGGTTCTCGCCCAATCCCCTTACTTTCTAATACCAAACCCCTACCATTTGTATTGTCTAAAAAAAATCAGGAGCATAAAATACCAGAAAGCTTCATTTTGCAGGGTCATAAAAAGTCACCTTGCAGTAGTTTGCATGAGGTTTATATATGCTAGTACTGGTTCCATAGTTCTAGAGTGTGCTCCATAATGTCCAATATCACAGTCAGCTGATCCTATAAAACCTACTATAAGCATAGGATACCCTGCTCTCTCTGTATAACAAGAAATCTTCATTTTGCTTGGTCACTATTATGGTGCTGAGAAAAACGGATTAATAGGCATGAGAGAGAGAACACCCTGATATTCACATTTTTGTTCATATTCAAAACTATACAGCGCTGAAATGTATTTTCTCGCTTATATTGTTTAAACCAGGGTTTCTCAAACTATTTTGCTCTGGGACCCCTGCAAGTTACTGCCGAACAATGCCCCTATATATTTATGATTAACAAACTTTATAAAAGAAGAAAAAAAAAAAGATAGTCAATGTTCTGAGGTTTCTCTGAGGGAGTCACGACCCCATGCAGACGTGGGTGAGATCCACTCTGGGGTCTAGACACACATCTGATTGGTTCCCACGGGCAACATCTCTACTTTCCAATCTCACTGCAAACTCGTGGCTTAGTAAATATACCCCTACAACTGCTAAAATATAACCTTAAACTATCACCTATAACACACCTCCAAGATATAAACACAAAAAACCCATACATGACAAATAACTGACACAAGCCGCTAATTAACTTTAATTACATATTTTAGTGAATATTATACTTGTTGATACTTACAATTCATTGTGCTACTGAGCAGTGTAACTAACAATAATTAAGTCCAAAAGTCATGCAAATAAGATAAATCTGTAATTATTAAATGATTGAGTTATGAATGTCCATGTCCTTTACCTTCATGTTGTTCCATTAGACTAGAATGTACATAAACAAATCACGAATATTGTGTACCTGTAACTTTTTCTGCTCTAAGCTTTACAGGTTTAGTATCAGTTGTAGGTTTTTGTATGATATCTCTAAAAAAAGGTTATACTTCCCCTTGATACCATGTCTAATGTCACAAAGGAAGATATTAAATAGCATTGTTCCAAGTACAGGTTCCTGGGGGAACGCTTTACACCCCTCTACTGTGCCTACTGCAACCACCTTGGATGACAAGTTTAAAGAGTTCAGCTTATTCTAGGCATCGTATGAAAAGCCTGCAAAGCTTTTGTCTTTAGCTCCCATTGATCTATTACTTTAGTGACCCAGACAAAAACATGAATTAGATTTGTTTGACATGATCTACCACTAGTAATCCATACTGATTACACGCTCTCTTTTTTAATAAACCTGTTTGGGTGTCATGCAACAAAAAGAAAAAAACATTCTACAACTGGACTTCTATACAGCTCCTATAGTTTTATTACAAAATGAATACCGCATCCCTCTTCTGTCTTTCTCCATGCCCATCCGTCCTCAGTCNTCCACACCTGATCCCAGTTTTCCACTCGTCATCCAAGAATGGCACAGCACACACTCTGAACCTCTGGCCTAAACGTTGATTAATGAAAGTACTGGCGTTTGAAAATCAGCAANTTGCTGAAACATTCTGAGACTGCAGATAATTGGCAAGCAGGGTTACCTAGAATAGTTCATAGCAGAAGGGTTGATCATATATTGCNCGGGGACTACCTGCACACAATGTCTGTTTGATCATTTGAGGTACAGTTCTCTCTCCAAAGGCAAAGCCCATGGTCCCCGGCATCAGAGGATGCACAATAGAGATGGCTTATTGGAAGATAGCACAGGTAACAAAGCATGTAAAACTACAGAAAAAGGACTACGTATACACAGGGTCACAAATGAAGACAGACACATATATATTTGTAGCAAAGAGAACAAAATAAAATATTTTGCTGCCTTTGACTCAAAGCCAATATAAACTTCACACACTCCATGAAACAGAAAATCCCTGTAACAACCTTCATGTGTAAAATGAACACCAATTATTAGGGTGACTAATCTAGACATTACATAAACATATAATTCAGGACCATATTTGAAACATCAAAACATTAGGCTCTATGTGCTATATAGCCAATAAATCAAGACAATATCAGTTTAAGTGTTCAACAGACCTCATTCAGCGTAGCATGAGGCCAGTGAGTTTATAGCCTCCACAATATGGAGTTTGAGGCCTAATAAATGCTATGGCTAATACATGCATTAAATTAACCAAGCAAAAGTTCATTTTCTCAGTATTATGGCTCCAGAAACTCAGAATGTGCAGACAAAAATGTATAAAGTACTCCATTCCATTAAGTAGTTCCCTAGAACACTAATTATATATCAAAACATATACCATATTAAATGCATTGAAAAGGGTATAAATCTAGTGTGTATATGGGTGCTTAGTGTGAATTCAGTGAGCATATGGCAAAATGTGTGTAGTTTAAGCTAAACTCGCCACACACAACCAATATTTAGGAAGAGGAAAAGGCGGAAAAGAAAATATGTACGGGAAAAGCCAGAAACCACAACAAATGTATTAAAATAACCAATGTACTTCTTGATNGACTTTTCTCATGTGTGTCACGCTACCTGTGTTCACTAATAAACTGTATTATANAACCTGTGGCCCCTTCTATCACTGGTTGAACACAGAAGAACATGTCTGGAGTTGCCCATTGCATGGTTACTGCAAAAGGGGTTCAACTGCCGTACTTAATATTTTTTTACTCCTGTCAACCCAAAATCAAACTTACTGTATACCAAAGAGATTATATATAGCTGCATAACATTATTCACAAAAAAAATAAAAACACACTTTTTTAGATATTGAACGTCAAAGTTCAAATCATGTGACCTCAAAATGTATAAATTAATATTAAAATATATAAGTACTTTTTTTTTATAATGACATCTTCTTAGCTTTGGCATGGAATGATCATGTATAAAAA
>JABWIB010007825.1:12820-24980 GCA_016617825.1 Platyplectrum ornatum
AGTAAGTTTTGTACTGTTGCTTATAAAAGTTTGCAAGTTAGATAGTCATATAACTATTTTACATAAAGCTATACAGAATATAGTAAAAAGGCAAAAGGTGGCACCAATGTAAACTGTAAAGCACTTACTTTCAGAATTTACATGAATGTATTTTATTTTCCCAGGTCTGGTGCTAGGTAATCATGCTGCCATGCCGTACAGAGGGAGAGGAAAGGATAGGTAAGGAAAAGGGAGCGGAAGAGAAAAGTAGAGAGAGGAAGGGTAAGGGGATCAGTGAAAATAATNAATTTCATTGATTATCAGTAGTTCACATTCTCCTTCAGTAATTCTAAAAGTACTTTAAAAAAGGTTGCATATGCCCAAAATATGCAATGCAATGCAATGGGCAGTCTTAGTGATCGAACCCTGGTCTCAGAGTGTGCATTCCATAAATTTAGCTCTCACCATTCATATGGTGTCTTGAGTTCTGTATGACNGTGTGCAAATCACAGTGTCTCCTTNTCACTCTGGCATGAGGATATTTTCATTTGCCTGTTTTTAATATGTTGTTTTTTACTTATTTGTTTTTATTTTATTGTTATTTACTTTTGTTGTATGTCAGTTAAAATCTTTTTATTGTTTTTTATTCCCTGTGGAATTTTATGAGTCTAAATAAGGAGGAACTCTAAAATTTGAAATATGAAGGTGATAGGTAAGCCTGAAAAGGTGCATTTTGAGGGCTAGCTTAAAACCTTTAAGGTAAAATCATAATGTCTAGTAGGTCAGACGATAAATGAGGGACCCATCNAGAGATGTGTTGGTAAGAACTTGTTGGTAAGATGCATGGGCGTTGGAGGGAATAGATCAAACACTGAGAAAAAGAAGATCCATATAGTACCATGTACCACAATATATATGTAAGACAACATTGGGTAGACCTTTCAGTGTGCAATTTGGGGAAATAAGTAGTCTAACCCACCACTCTATTTTCAGGCTGTGAGACATGATTGAAGATTGATCATATGGATATTCTTCAGATGTTGTGTTTTGTTGAGGTTGTTAGAAAAGAAAGTAGGATTACNGGGTGCAGTGGGAAATTTCCCAGCTATCATTACAATTATTACCCAGTATGTGGCCATTTACGTCATCAGGGAGATTTTGTGTGGCCATCTTAACTATGTAAAACCGGCTTTATGTCAACCATAAAAAAAAACCCCCATCAATACTTATTCTCCTAAATCATCTGAAAGCTTTTAAAATAAAGTTATGTATGTGTCTTGGGAAAAATGCATTGATTGTATACACAATCAATATAAGGAATTCATGCCTATAATGATGTATATAGTTTTACATAATGCATAATTCATTATGCACTTCTCTACTATTTATTAGTGGGAAAACTCTCTTGACTCCTATTAAAACATATCCTGGTATTTCAAATACATTTTTATGAAAATAGTTTAAGTAATCGTCTGGATATTAAAAAATAACACACATAATACCTGTTGTGCATGTAAATGTGTGTTTATCAAAAACTTTAATTATACAAAAATAAAGACCAAGTTGTATACATTGAATTTCCTTAACTGAATATAGATCTCTATTTGTTCACAAATAATCGATCTAATTGATCTATTTGTTAGGGTAAGGTAAACATGAGGGCCTAAATTTANTNAGCAGGGAGNTTNCAGGGAGATTGAAAAGTTGGAATGTTGCTCATAGCAACGAATCAGATTCAAGCTCTCATTTTGCATACTAAAGCATGTAAGCACAAATCTGATGGGTTGCTATGGGCAACTTCCCCACTTTTAAATCTCCCTGCAATCTCCCTGTTTAGTAAATTTAGGCCGAGGTAATGAATTAAACATATTTTTATATGGTAACATTTCCTGAAAATCTATAGATAAAACTTATACCCTGTTCACAAAGACTACCCTGGTAAATCTGTTTTTAACGAGCAGGGTTGTTAGCTGTGGATCTGAATTACCATGGTAATTATCCCTGTTCACAGTGCTGAATAACCCTGGGAATTCACACAGAACCAGGGTAGTTAATAGTACTTTTACTACCCCGGTAGTTCAATCAACCTGGCTAGTTGACTGAACTTCCCAGGTAGTTCACTTCAGTAAAAAGAGGNTATTGGTATATGTGGCACATGAAGGTCAGCATTTACTCAGGGATGATCTTTTACAGTATTGCCATTTTCATAGCAAAAAAATATACTGTATATTTTTCCATTGCTCTTTGTACCAGAAATTAATTATAGCATATTTAAANGTTTAATAAACACAATATACTTTTATTGTACACGTATAATGAAATCACTGCCTTCATTAAACTTTATAACCTAAATCATTGTTTGACCTGAGTTTTATTATCAGGTTAAAAAAATTATCAGATATATAAATTGTATGTAACATGGATTTATCTTTGTAATCACATTGAGAGAGAAAATCTTAATGTTTAACTGCACAGTGGCTTGTGGGTTGTTTTAAGTACATGTCCCAATGGAAAACTCTTAGTTTTGCTCACTGAACCAAAAAATTAAAGTAACATGGAAGAAATCCAGATATGCAACAATGCCAGAGAGTGTATCACATTGTGCTGAAATGCTTCAAAATTACTGTATTTACACTGGGGTATTCCAGACAGAATAAATGAAAAATTTATGGGCTAAGAAAAGAAACACAATTTTAGTTAACTAGCACTTTTCTACAGCTCTAAGGCTTTTAATAGGAGCACAGGGAAATTGTACTTGGTGAAGTAGATCAGTGAAATGCTAATTTGTCTTGAATGGTATACTTTTAGACCATTAGTTTCTGTCATTAACAGATGTAAAATTTAAGTCGATGACTGGATGAAAAAGAAACATACTACAAAAACANTGACAGAAGTTATTTTTATATAAATCGCTTGTTTATATATCATTTGCATGGTAAAATAAATCTTCCAAAAACAATTCAGTATTCTTAGGTATGGCAGAATATCCCCCCCTTCTCATTGACTGTTATTTATATGCTGTTTCTATGTAGATTTACTTTATAGAATGAAAAGAAAGAAAAAAGACAGTCTTTACAAAATGAAAGCTTATGGTTTCAAATTCTCATTATTAAATATTTAACAATGAATAACTTACTTAAGTAATATTAAAATGTTAACAGGTATTCATTAACGATTCATCCAACTTATGTAGATATTGCTACTCCTCACTTTTCAAACCTCCACAAGATGAATGTGGATCCGTGGTACATACGACTGCTGATTAGCCCAGGAGACCTAACGTTGGTCTGACCATGAGCGGGTCTGCATGTGTTTCCTCCTGGTGCTCCGATTTCCTCCCACATCCAAGACGTCTGTCTGTATTTACCCATTGTAAGGCGCTGCGGACNCTTTGTGTCCTAATAAATAAGNGTTAATAATAAGATTGGATTTTCTGTTCTGCATAAATTATTCTAAAACAAGCAACAAAATGTGAAATATGAAATAAATAATTTCTGCGTGATTATATTGTTGACAGTACTTGAAGTGGCATTTGTAATGTATGCATTTTTATTTTATTTATGTGGATCAACTATCTTAGAAAAAAGTTGCTTTTCAGGGGCTAAAGTTATTATTCAGATAATGATTATTATTTTTCTTATTCGCAAACTATTGGAAACTATTAAACTTGGTCCACACTGTACTGTTACACTGTAACAATGACAAGATGCAATATATTTAACTGAAATTACCAGTGACTTGTATAAGCATGCTGTTCATGTAAAGACTGACATAATTCACTGCCAACGGTTATAATTGTCTTTTCCCATAATGCTCTAGTAAAAAATATTTGAATATGCATTACCACAAAGTCCAGGAAGTAGATGCAGTATTTTTGGACAGAAGATCATGACATTATACATACTAATCATTTCAAAAGACATTTTAACATTGTTGACCTGTAAAATTAGAACTTTCCAAAAGTAAAACCAAACTAGTGTATTAATTAGTGTATTAACTATGCTATATAATATAATTTATATATATATATATATATATATTATAAATTAGTGTAGTGTGAACTTTAGTGTATAAATAGGTACATTTCTATAAATTGAAAAGTGCTGCCTATCAGCATATGATTGCTGTTTGTATTTGTCTTGTTGGTTTTATATGCATTTGTTTAATGAACTGAAGCAGCAATAATCACATTTTCCTCTCTTAGGGATATACTCAAATCCTAAAATCCTAAAGAATGATGAACGGTATGAACAGGATCACGTTATTGCCAGATTAGAAATTTAGAAAAATATGCCTATGAATAGATTAGTTTTAAAAGACATTATTTTGGAAAATGAACTCTCCACAAGAGACATTCAGTCAGAGCAAAATATATATTCTTGCTTGCACAATTCTAAAATAAACTGTATTACTAGCTAATGTTTATTATGTTACTGCAATGCACTATTAAAANAGAAAGACAATTAAGCAATTGTTTTACTTCTTGTATTATGTGTATACAAATTACCAGCTAAGGTCTATTGTCCGAAGAAATCATCTTNATTGTAAAGTGAATGTGAACATAAATGGCCTGATTGAAAGTTAGCAAATCTTCACCTAGAAAAGTTGTTTTGTGTGGAGGACGAACTNACACAGTCGATTATTCTGAGGTTTAATTGAGCATTATATTATGCCGTTCCCTTGGGGTTATTAAATTTGGAAATGTGAAACTGACCGGCATTATGATTGGTTCATAGATGCAAAAGACATAATTTTCAGGGATAAGCTGCAATTTTAAAATAAAGCTGTTATTAAAGTCTAGGGATATCTTTTTTAGAACATTGCAGAATATAAATTAAACATGTATTTCTTTATAAACACAAAACTTATGTCACAGACTTGCAGTAATTCTTTTGTTTTATGCGTTTAACTGTAAAGCTTTAAAAGACAGACAATAGATATATGAAATTAATGATGACCTTCCAGAAACATATCCAAGATAGTTGCAGAGAAAGTGAAGTGGCCATCCCCTGTACTATAATATATGTATAATATATTCTTATAATTCACTATCATTTTCCATGCATACATGGCTATATTTTGCATTAATATGTTTTGCCATTTCCGTTATGGTTTAAATCTACTATAAACATATAGGCTTCGTATAGTATACGTTTAAAATACAAAAGAAGAAGTTGCCAAATTATTACTTTTATAGATGCCACTTTGATTAGAAGGCAATCAAATTTTAGTCTTCACAAACGTACATGAACACTAACATCATGGATTTCTCTTTTTGAAATGTTTATTTCTAATGAATTCTTGTAATTATTTTATTAAATAATTGCACATGGACCTACAATGTTCTAAGTGATTACACTTTTTAAATAACATTGAACCAGATCCAGACTTACTACTGCCCATGACCTAGTAGGCAAAATCATGTTGAATTGCAGGGGAGGTAAAATGGGATGGCTTTGTACGCATGTAGCATACTGTAGCATACTGTGGATCAGACCCAATGAGAAGATTGACATGTTGATATCTGAAATTTTAAATACAGTACTTGGGAAATTATTATTCCATCATCTTAAGTTATGCCTATCGTACGTTACTACACCTTCAAAGATGAGTATAGAAACATTTCTAAAATCTCAGGTTTTTTTTTTATTAAAATTACACCTAAACAAACCAAACCAGTTAAACAAAAACACCTAAATATAATAAGGTAAGTGAAGGTCACTGAGGCATCACTTTATTTTCTTGTGCTTAGCTNTTTTGTACAATCAGTATACGGAGAGATGAAGTTGTTATACTCTTTAGCCTTGGCTGTGATGGTGCAGGGTGCTATGCCAGTTTTTGGAGGTAAGCGGTGAACTATTCCATGGCAATTGGAGAGGGGGGGAAATGCCAGCTCTATGAATTCCTTAACAAGCATATTCATATGGAACTTCATATATGGGTGTCTTTAAGCTCGCTGTAGTATACCCACAAAGCAAATGTTATTTTGTCTTAGCTTTCCCTTTAAGATGTTTTGTTTAGATTTGCAGGTTTTGAATTTCTTTGTCTACAATTTCTGTCTTCAAAAGGAACTCTTTGTCCCTCTTCCTTTACTCTTGCTTGGACCATTCCAAAATACTTTTTAAAGTAGGGATTTTTGGGGATTTTCTACAAAAGAGAAACCAGAATACATGAAGAGGCATTTCTGAATATTTGTGAGAATGGACCTGAAGGTTGAGGTAAGAGACCGAATATGTATCCCAGTGCTTCAGGGTAAACCACAGGTTTGGCTCGTAAGCCTCTCAGGAAGTGTGGCAAANCAGTAACAAACGAAGAGGAAAAGACCAGAAAAGCGATTTCCTGTGATTCCCTGTCCAAATGAAATAGGGTTTCATTTAGGAAGCCTTATCCTTCATAATGTTACATAATGCAACTGTTACTGTCAATTGACTCAGTATAAGTGTATGTGGGGGAGGAGAAGGGTTTCCAACAAGATGTACCCAAAGACGCAGCTTAGGGGTAACAGCCAAGAGTCAGATGACATGGGTGCCAACACTAGATCTGCAGGAGAGAGAAAGAGCGCAGGCTCACCTCTGCGATTCTTTATGACTATTAAACAAGAAGTAGCAGAAGCAGGGAACTGTCCACCTATATGCTGGAGGACTGGAAACCAGTGAGGTTCTTAATAGTAATTTGTCCTGGCTGATTATTTTGAATCAGCTAGCTAGCAATGAGCATCATTTTTCTCAACTTTTTTTTAACTGGTTTGGTTAGAGGCCACAATAATTACCAGCTTGCTCCCAACAGCAAATTTACATTGGGTTGTGTTGATTTCACTTTGTGGGGTCAGATAGCTTGGGCTGTGATTTCTTTCTATACTTTGGAAGTTTGGTCTCAAATTTGGTAACACACTTTGTTGGATCCAGCGAGAAGGTGAAGATGTAGGAGGCAGAATCTTACTACAGAGAAGAGTATAAATATTAGGGGAGAGGATGGCCAGTATAAGGTTGGGTATAGTTTAGGCTATGGGGAGGGAATGGAGCATTAGGGTTAAGCTATAGCAAGGGGAATGAAAGGGGAAAGTTAGTGGGAGGATTAAGAAAAAGGTTGGGGAAATTTTACCTGATGGCTGTTCTTCAATTCTTTTCGATTTTTGCATTTTTGCATTTGTGAATGCTGCAAAATGCTTAATTAGGTCAATTGAGCATACACACATGTATTCAGCCTGCTTAATAATGTTTATACATTTCACAATTCATACATTACAAAGTCCATGCATCTGCTTCCAATGTTAATTCCCATATGCTATGCATATGGGTCAATATGTTCTACTGTATTTTTGCACCTCACTTAATAGAGCAGTTAATAATTGGAATGCTGACTGCACCTATAGATGTGCTCTGCAAACACTANAAAATTAAATGAAATTAAGCTGTTAAATCCCTGTTTTTAAAAGATTTCCTAAAAACATAAAACGCCCTGCAATTCTATGCTGCAACGCTGCGGCTGCCAGAATCCCTGAATCAGGTCCTAGGTTACCATCAAAGCTTACAACTCAGGTACAATTGTAAATACTATTTAAAATCTAGAACTGAAAGCATAAGTGAAAACTGAAATAACATTTAAATCAGAAAAGTTAAACATAAAATAAATTGTTCAGGCACGCATCGGTAAACAGGATAATATAAAGAATGGGTGGCCAAATACTACCCTATGCATACAAGACAATGCACATAAACTGGTCAATTTAAATTGAATGTTCAATCTAGGGATATTTTGGTATGAAATCTTTAAGAAGGGCTGAGTAGAGAATATTAGACTATATTGCAAATCATGCTGTTTTGGTTTACAGTCTCATTAAATATTTGGCTACAGCATTTCTTTTCTACAGAATGTGGCTGACTTGAAATTGGAAAACCATGGCTGGATAAACAATTGATCTGTAAGACCATGCAATAGAAAAAAAAATCCATAATAAAGACATCAGCAAGCAAAGAGGCATCTAAACAAAATAAACACATTGTTTGTTTATTTATTTATTTTATATTATTTTTTAAGTCCGCTATGAACTAGTTGACAGCACATTTTCTTGAAAAAGTGAAAAAGGGTGATAAAATCCATCGAAATATGAGGCTACAGGGATTTAAATGCCAATGAACTAATATAGAGAAATAAAAAATATCTTCTAAAGAAGATAAGAACAAATTGTTTGTGTAATACCAGATAGCTGAAATACGATATTTATGAAATTGAAGAAATGTNAATTAACTAAATATTGCATCAGTGACAGATTATATTTTGCAGGAATAGGTATATATCATTGTATTTTCATTATGCTGTGTCTTTAAATGTCTTTTGTTTTCTTTCTGCTCATGTTATCTATTCTCTGCTGCTCATACTTCCTTGTTTGCTCAGTTTTAAAGCTGGTCATTCACAAAAAATATTTAGCCCAAATTTACAAATTTTCGGATTTGNGCTAAAAATCTTCCAGTGAATGGTCAGCTTAAAATAAAAACTATGATGATAAAACACCATTTTGAATGTTGGGGCACAATATTGTTATCAAATATAAAAATACACAAAAAACAGCTGTGGCAAAGACAGGCACTAGACAGGTCCTCCTTCCCATAGTGCTTCCTCTCCCCAACTGGAGACAAAGTTATATTATGAATGACAGGCAACCCAACCATTCAGCTGGACGGGGTGCCATGGTGGTATATCTATATGATATACTCATATTTTCTCCAGACATAACCACACACAGGACTTCAGGAGGTTCTCCATTGCCTCTCAGCTAAAGGCAATCCTGTAGTGGCCCCAAACTGTGGGTCTCAAGGCCACTCAGCAGTTTCTGTGGTTTGCCAACTTCTATTGGTAATTTGTAAAGAACAAATCCCTGGTCATGGCTTGCATTGTTGTTCAAACCAAGAAGAATATGAAATACCCTCCTGGCATTCTGAGGCATTACAGGCAGTCAACAAGTTAAAACAGGCCTTTGCCAAGGCACCCATCTTAGATCAACCAGACACTGCAAAGCCATTTTCAATGAAGTTAATGCTTCATTCTATGGAGCAGGAACAGGAGCAGTTTTCGCTCAACGCAGTACCTCCAACAACCTCCTT
This sequence comes from Platyplectrum ornatum, assembly GCA_016617825.1. Classification (NCBI taxonomy): domain Eukaryota; kingdom Metazoa; phylum Chordata; class Amphibia; order Anura; family Limnodynastidae; genus Platyplectrum; species Platyplectrum ornatum. The sequence goes on from JABWIB010007825.1 coordinate 21,901, forward strand.
CTATGTGGATCCCTCTCAAGGGGATTCCTTCTGCTAATAATCTGACAAAATTCTTCATTAAAGAGATGTTTCAGTTTAATTGCTGCCCTTCAGAAATGTGTTCACAGTTCGTGTTCAGATTATGGAGGGCTTTTTGTCAGTGTCTTGGTGTAAAATTAATCTTCTCCTCTGCATACCATCCACTGCATACCAGCCATCAATGGTCTCACAGAAAGGACCAACCAGGAGTTAAAAAAATATCTTAAGACTTGTATCTCTTTTAACCAGGACAACTGATCTCTTGCCTTAGGCGGAATTCACTCATAATAATTTGAATCATGGGTCTTCGTCTACCTCTCCTTTCTTCATCCTTTATGGTCATCATCCCTGATTACCCTCCTTGGAGGATATTCCTCCTGCAGGGGTACCAACTGTCAAAAAATTATTTGGATGAAACGTCTCAAGGAATATTTAGGTGTGTCTTCAAATCTCTATATATATAGCCCAGGAATAACCCTTCCCATCAATTACATAAGTAGAAGATTAATAACAGATTATTAATTCCTCAATAAACAATGCAAACTCTAAAACACCTCCAATATTCCTATACATAGTAGTCATTCNTATTCATAATCCCATTTGGCATCAATCAAAATCTTACTTATTACATTAATTAACCATAATAATCAAATTAGCATACTTTTAAAAAAGCAAATTACTTTGCTACTGCACATAGTAACCTTTTTGTTACCTCATTCTCTTGCAGTATATATCTTAATGATTTACTATAGGAAGGGTGTAAACAACCCTTTAGGAGTCACAGTCTACCATAAAAATGCAGTAAATCTCTCCCTGTAACAACCATCAACCTCCCCACCCTTAATATCTATTAGAACTTTCTCTAAAATAAATCCAGTTAACTCTTTTGGGTTACCATAATGTGCCTGCATAATGTTTTTCTACTTTTATGTTACTGGATTTTAAATTTACCACTAGAGAAATGTCTGGTTACTAGATGTCTTGCCTCAGCTTGACCACAGTCATCTCCTATAAATCTTACAGGATTATTGGATTGAGATGTCTTATGTTTAGGAAAAATGTATTTATCTCTATCCCTTTTGAAAGCAGCTTGATATGCTCTGGTAAGATCTTTTTATTATATCCATGTTGTAACAATCACTTTTGGAGATCATGTGCCCTCATTTTAAAATCCTGTATTATAGAACAATTGCATCGCAATCGCGATTCACTCTTGTATTCACCCTTAAGTTGTTAACCAACGAAGGTGGACGAGAACTTGTGGAATGTAAAATTGAATTAGTAGCAGTGGGTTCCTAAATAAGTCAGTTCCCAGCTTTCCCAGGCTATCCACTTTAATAATCATATCCAAAAAATCTACACTAGTTCTACTTTTAGTCATGGGCAGTCTAAGATTAAGGTGGTTGTTATTAAAAAGTCAATAAATTCCTGGAGTAATAACTCACTCCCCTCCAATAAAAAGAGCAGGACGCTGTCTATATAGCGAAGCCACATGAGCACATGGCAACCATGTAACTCATTGGCTTCATTGATAATGACGTCCTCCCACTTTCAACCAATTTCTTGCTGTGAAAGCCCTTAAATATATTTTAACACAGATTGTGCTGGTAAAGAGAGTAACANTGATGTACCAAATATAAGTATATATGTAATAGGGGAGGACTAGATCCCCAATGTGATATTTTTGATGGGTAAGATCTCTCTACATTGGCTATTTTAGAGGGTCGCTCCAAAAAAAAAAATGAGATCGTAAGGGGAGAAAGGAGACCATTAAAAAAGAAATCTACTTTCTTTTCAGATCTTTACAAATATCCAGAACTTAACACTTAATGTCATTTCAAAGCACTAGATAGACTAGTGATAGACCCCAATAAAATAAATACCATCAGAAATATCATTAAATCAGAGAGGGAGGCTTTAGAGGAGATTTTGTCATGGGATGACATGGTGGTTAAACCCTCAGATAAAGGGGGCAATGTCATCCTGTGTCACAAGGAACTCTAGTTAAAGGAGGTTAACAAGCCCTATACATAAGTACTGATCCTCAACAGGGCCTACATGCTACATCACATTTTTTACAAACTACATCTAATCCAAAATTTTCAATTTCCTTACCTTCATATTGACTAAGAATTATTTCATTTTTAACATCCATATTATTTACAAACAAGAATTACCATCATAGGTACTCCATACGCACCTACATACGCAAATATTTTTGGGGGGAGGTGGGAGCAGGACATGTCTTTGGCGAAGGCAGTGAGCTATATGGTTCCTATGTGCTCATGCGGCTTCGCTATATAGACGACGTCCTGCTCTTTTGGGAGGGGAGTAAGTTATTGCAGGGAGATTGAAAGCAAAATTAAAGACATTAACCCCAGTAGTAAAACATTTTTTTCAGGCACATGATTGTGACCCAAGAGGGTTTACTGGATTTATTTTANAGAAAGTTCATATGGATATCAGGGGCAGGAGGTTGATTGCCTATTGNTACAGGGAGAGCTTTACTGGCTTTTTATTTTTTGTGACTCTTAAAGGGTTAAATGAACATATGGTCTTTATCCCATTCCTATTGAGATTACTGCAAGTTAATTAAGTAACAAGAGTTTATATGCGCAGTTGCAGAGGCTTTGGATTATTATGGCTAAGTAATAATTAAGTTTTTTGCACATTATGCTGCTAAATGGTATTATGCATATGAATGACAGTACTATAGATAGGAATATTGGAGGTGTTTTTTTGTATTGTTTACTGAGGAATTGTTTTTAATCTTCTACTTAGATAATTGATGGGAAGGGTTAATCCTGANGTATATATAGAAATATGATGACACGCCTAACCTTACCCACAAAAGCATCAGAAAGCAAAACACGCGTCAGAATGCTGATGGGGGCTCTTGTGTGCACTGAGCATATCCCTGTTTGAAAGACCGTCCTCTTATATAAAGCCTGAGATGTGGAATTGGTGTCTTGACTATACAAGAAGGGCAAGGTACAGCACAGAAGTATGAATCGTTGCCCATGAGAGCGCTAGCCTTGGTAGGGACATTCGTCGGATATATA
>JABWIB010007827.1:10571-22843 GCA_016617825.1 Platyplectrum ornatum
GGCCTTCTATAGCAATATAGATGAGGTCTCCTCTGATGTCCTCCAGACCCTGGCCTTCTATAACAATGAAGTATGAGGTCTCCTCTGACTTTTTCCAGAGCCCGGCCTTCTATAGCAATATAGATGAGGTCTCCTCTGACCTCCTCCAGAGCCCGGCCTTCTATAGCAATATAAATGAGGTCTCCTCTGACCTCCTCCAGAGCCTGGCCTTCTATAGCGATATAGATGAGGTCTCCTCTGACCTCCTCCAGAGCCTGGCCTTCTATAGCGATGAAGATGAGGTCTCCTCTGACCTCCTACAGAGCCCGGCCTTCTATAGGGATGAAAATGAGGTCTCCTCTGACCTCCTCCAGAGCCCGGCATTCTATAGGGATGAAGATGAGGTCTCCTCTGACCTCCTCCAGAGTCCGTCCTTCTATAGCTATGAAGATGAGGTCTCCTCTGACCTCTTCCAGAGTCCGTCCTTCTATAGCGATGAAGATGAGGTCTCCTCTGACCTCCTCCAGAGCCCGGCCTTCTATAGGGATGAAGATGAGGTCTCCCCTGACCTCCTCCAGAGCCCGGCATTCTATAGCGATTAAGATGAGGTCTCCTCTGACCTCCTCCAGAGCCCAGCCTTCTATAGGGATTAAGATGTGGTCTCGTCTGACCTCCTTCCTCTGCTACATGCACATGGTGCACTCCCCTGAATCCTGTGTAAGGAGACTAATTACTCATCAATTTGTTAAAAATAACATTTTATTTCTTTTCTCTTGATGTACTTACATTTGCTTTTAGCTTTTTCTTTTCCTGAACCCCACGTTGTTTAATTGGAAGCAAATAACAGAGGAACAGAGACTGTCATGAGTTTGTATAAACTCAGCAGGATCCCGACATTATTTACTAAGGATATTTTTTCCCTGCGATTATTAGCGTGTAATTTGTGATTAATTTAATTCTTCATAAAAACACAAACCCTTAATAGTGCAGGTAATTGTGCTGTTTCCTGCTGGGAGCATCTAAGTAAATGTGATTTGCAATTAGACAGTTAGATAGTTGGAGCATTTAGCGTGTTATATTCTCAAACTGTTTGGGTCTGTTTCCGAAGGGATAATGACCTGTCAATCATCCAATCAAAGGAGATTTAAAAAATTTGCATTAGCAGAAAATGCGTATTTCTCCAGAGAATAATAATCTGGAAAGCTCGGCTGTGAGCGTGATGTCTAGATCTGTACATTGATGTGGTTTTTGGAAATATGTTCATTGATGGTAAATAGGGAGGTGGACCCGAGTGAAAAACCAGAGTGCTAAAGATTTCGTTTTGATGTTTTATTTATTATTTTATACTTTTGCACATCAGACATTCTCCATTATTCATTGTGTCATGTTTTTTAATGTTATATTGGAGTTTACAACATAGCTCAAAAGGGTGCATTGCAAATGACATCAAGATAATCAAGTGAAGTTGAAACAATATGTGATACCCCAGAAGTATCACAAGAGCAGAACTAGTTAAGGGAGATGCTCTGACTTGTAACTGTGTTTGGGGTTGGACTGGTGAGGTTAACACTTCCAAATGTAACCCAGGCTCATCCGTTCTCAGGGCTGTATGGCATCACTGACAACATCAACCCTGGGTGTCACATATGCTTTAATTTTGGCGTAGTCGGCAGGATGACATCACTGGGAGACATAGGTCACACTTTGCCGTGGATCCAGCCATTTGTCCCTTCCAAATTGTGTTTGGGATGTGTGGGGACACACATATTTTTAGCGCGGAGGTATGTGACACCCCAGCAGTATCACAAGGGGATAACTGTGAGCAGAACTATTTAAGGGCAGATGTCTGGCCCTGACTTGTAATTGTTGGGATTGGGCTGGGCGCATAGTGAGGGTAACACTCTTCATTATTCCAAATGTAACCTTATGCTCATCTGTTCTAAAGGCTGTGTGGCATCAATGACATCATCGACCTGTGGTGTTCCCAAATACAATGCACAATATACAGTCAGGGCCACGCTACCTTTAGGCAATCTTAGCCGATCACCTAGAGCACCGGGCCCTGGAAAGGGGGGTGGCAAAAGCCTCCATTTACATCCTGGGTTATATCCTAACCTGTCATGTAAATAATTATCCTGTGAGGGCACTTGGCACTCCTCTATAGAATGGCGGTTCAACCCTTTCCTATGTAAACCGGATGGGGAAAGGGGGTTGGGTGGGTGATGCTAAAACTAGGTTAGGGTGCCCAGAGACCTAGCACTGGCCCTGCCTAAGCCTTTCATAAGTCGTATGGACAATTACCAAATGCAAGTTGCTTTTGTCTCTACATGTTATTTGTATCAGGTCCTATTAAAAAATCTTAAAAAGCAAATACAAACTGAACATACATTGCAAAAAAAATGAAATAAAAATATTTGACTGAATTTTTCAGTCGCTATTAATAATAGATGGACGCGTGCGCGGCGCTGAGGTCTCTCACCTTTAGTTAAGTGTTTTGTTTTTTATGAAACCATTACCGAGAACGGGTTACGCCTTTTGATCCCATTAGTACGGACGAGTCTGGCGTTTTATTGCTTTCTACTTGTATAAACCTTTTTATCTTTTTAAAAGTTACTTGTTCTAAACATTTAGGGCGGCTGAGGGCAAATCACATTTAAGATTAACACCTAACAAATAACAAAATGTATATAAAAGGTGCTATATACTAATGACATAACTGGATGCACTGCGAAAAAGGAGAAGTGGTGATGTTGCCCATAGCAACTGATCAGATTCTAGTTGACATTCTCTGTTAGTCTATTCTCTTGCATGAAATAAGAAAGTGAGAGCATATATGTCATTGGTTGCTATGGGCAATATCTCTACTATTCCTTTACTGCATTAAATTTAGCCCAGAGAATACCACAACTACATTATCATACCTCCCAACTGTATTCGGGGGACTGTCCCGCTCTCCCCAGCAGGGCCAGATTAACAAAAGGGCTAATCGTACTACAGCCCCAGGCCTCCATTGACATAAAGGCCTATAGCACTGGAGAAAATGATATCAGTGTAATGAAGGAAGGCATAGTGTGATTAAAGTTCCCACATATAACTGACCACCACACACAAGAGTGGCCACACCCAATGGACCTTTTATCATATATATATATATATATATATATATATATATATATATATATAATATATATATATATATATATATATATATATATATATTATATATATATATATATAAAAGGATACACAAATATTATAATATTTATATATATTTTTATATATTGTATAATTTAACATTTGTCTGTTATTTATTTCTGCCTCCTATTTCTCCTCTGATTCTCTGCTATTGCTCTGCTGTACACTCTTAAGCAATTACTGTCTGCAGCCATGTATAATTCAGCTGCTCCCATCCAAATTGTATAAACGGTGAAGACAGTGGCCAGAGCGATGCAATGAAAGTAAATGATTTCTTTATGGCGCATTGTGCGGTGTTAATTGTTAAGTGAGTTTTCATTTTATCCGCGGCCATCTGATAAGTAAACAACTCGATGAAGTTATTTATTGCTCTGTGATCCAGGCTTGTAATGGGGTACGTCGGGCTCGATTGGTGCTTTCATTAGCTTATTATATTGGTCCATGATTGGTCTAGGTAGCTATAAAAAGAAATGAATTTGGAACAAGATGGTTTTGTTGTATCAGACAAAATGCAAATGTCTCTTTTCATGAATTTGTTTATGGGTTAATGAAGCAGCGAAATAACAGGAATTACCAGCCAGTCGCTGATGCCAAGAGGGTGATGGGCGTTGCCCGTAGCAACCTGTCACTTGGTGCAGTGCACTAGACTAGGCGTAGGCAACCTGCGGCTCTCCAGGTACTGTCACACTACAAGTCCCAGCATATCCACTATGTCTGTGCAGCTAAAGCATGCTGGGACTTGTAGTTCTACATTAGAGGGTGTGGTATATTGGCTGTGACTGGCTCAGGTCGCAAAGCAAGGAGGAGGGGCTTGGGTTTAAATAGGTGGGGCCATGTGATACTGGGGGCCAGGGGCGGGCTGGCATGGGTGCCAGAGTGCCAAATGGCACCTGGACCGGCCGCATCGTTGGTCGTTCAGGGCTAATGATCAGCATGTGCGGCCTTTAGAAACTAAAATGAGCCCAGATAATTGGTGGGTCAAGGCTGATGCACATGTGCGCCTTCATATACTTAAATAAATACATGGCCGTACAGTAGATCGTCATGTGCGGCAGCCCTGACTAAAATGGGCTCATTTTAGTTTCTAAAGGCCCTGAACCACCAATGATTTTTATATATATATATATATATATATATATATATATATATATATATATATATATATATTTATTTATTTATTTATATATTTTTTCTTTTTTTTAGATATATATTTTTTTTCTTTTCTTTTTTAGATATATATCTATATATTGTTTTGTTAGTTATATATACCCTGTACTTTTACCCTATAAGGAGACAAATTAGTTTTTCCTATTTTTTTTTATTTTCATGTCCCTTTATGAATAAACTTAAAAAGAGCCATGAACTGAGCGCTTGTTGCTAGATTTCCAGCAGGGGGCAGTGCGGTTAAGCATATATTCTGCAGCTACATTATTGGACTAACCCATCCTCTGATAACAGAGTTGTTTATTCAAGAGAAGTTTGACTACTTTCTGTAACAATACAGTAACTTAACAGATGGGTAAAACATATTCTAGACCAGGGGTGGGCAACCTGCGGCTCTCCAGGTGTTGTCAAACTACAAGTCCCAGCATGCTTTGCCAGGTATCTACTATGTCTGTGCGGGTAAAGCATGCTGGGACTTGTAGTTCTTCATAGAGGGGGGTGGTATATTGGGGTAAAGGAATCCTCTAGAGCAGGGGAGGCAACCAGCGGCTCTTCTGGTGTTGTCAAACTACAAGTCCCAGCATGCGTTGCATGCTGGGACTTGTAGTTTGACAACACCAGGAGAGCCGCTGGTTGCTTACCCCTATTCCAGATTATCCAGGGTTATACTATGCCTTGATGTGATGTCATTAAACTTTATAATAGCAATACTAATGTTTATATTTCCCAGATCCAATCGAAATAATAATAATATTTTTATCACTCCGCTTTGCCTTCCACAGAAACCGAATGATCATGAAATGTTGGGGATACATCGAGTGGAGGTGTGACAAGAAATGCAGGGCATTACAGGGAGAAACTAAGAGCCAGCAGCAGGGGGGTTGGGTTGATTTATGCCAATCATGCCCTAAGCTCCACCCCTGAATAGCAAAATCACACATTTGCTATGCATGGGTGGGTTTTGATGTCATGAAGTCCCGCCCATTCTTCTTTAGCAAAAGCAAAGAGTTTTCTCTGCATGCTCAAGAATGAACATCACCTGCCCCCCTCACATTGCAACATGGGTTTGCTCAGTTACACAGCCCCGTAATGCAAATCACAGGTCCTGGGAGATGCGCCAATCCTGGGATACTGGGAGAGTTACCCGAAACGTGTGAGTCTTCCTTAAACTCCGGGAGACTTCATCGCTCTCAGCGATAAAGGAGAAGTCGGGGAAACATGCCCTGTCCCCGCTCATAGCCGTAACTATGTCATATATCAGAGGGATTGCTATAAGTCTCTTTTCTGTGCACCATATTTATGTAGAGCTGTAAAAACATCTAAATAAATATTATAGATGGGAGTTTCATGAGGATATGTTCTCTGATGTATATATTCAGCATAACAATGGAATAAAGGAAACAAATATCCCTGCACAGCGGCAAACTCCCTATGCTGGTAATGCATGTAGGGTGTACTAGAGCTGTGGAGATGGTGCACCATATCATACCCCCCAACTGTCCCGATTTTAGCGGGGCGAGCCTGTGCGGACTTGGGGCAGGGCTGGGCGGAGTTTGGTGGGGTTTGACCGGGGTAGGGGCAGGCTTTGGCCGGGGTAGGGAGGTATGCTATATAGGTACATGTTGGTATATTAGGTGTCAGGTAATGGCCCATATTATAATATATATATATATATATATATATATATATATATATATATATATATAGATTATATAAGGGTATACAATAGATAGTGTCATCTCCATCTCCCCTAATATATCCCACATATATAACATCAATCCCCTTACCCCTGTATACAATGTACTTTATATAGAGCTCCATTCCCAGCCCCATAATATAGACCAATAATTTGACACACTAAATAAAGTTAGGTATATTAGGGTATATACTCTAATATACTCTAATATATGAGAAGAGTTCCCCCTCTTCCCCCATTGCCGCACACTGCTACTAACCTCTAGTTAGGGAAAATGACCCGCTCCATTCGCTTGCACCATCTCAGACATGGCTAAAGAGGACAACACGCATCTTCTGCCACGGCTCATATTTAAATAACTCCCCTTCTTTCATTTATATATATATATATATATATATATATATATATATATATATATATATATAATACCAGTCTGATACGCAGTAGCCAGGTATGACCCGTGTGCCGCCCATCCATCCATCCTCTTGCGCTGCTGCATTTTCCCTGGAAAACAGGCGGATGCGCAGGTCTGGATCCGGCCCAAAGAATTTACATTATGGAGAGCCAAAAATAAAAAGTGATGGCAACCAGATTTTAGCTTTTAACAGTCATACACAATGGTTATATTCAGATTGGTTGCTATAGGCAACGCACCCACATTTATAAAATATACGGCATTAACAAAATTAAGCCTAATATCTATTAAAGGTACCTAGACAGGATTGGGTCATCTTAATACTTTATACTTTGATAAAAATTTGAATGCGTATTTTATATCTATCTATCTATCTATCTATATATTATATCATTTATTATTTATTATATATATTATATTATTTATTATATATTATTTTTAAATTAAAATAAAATCAGTTTCGGAGTAATTTTTGGTAACTCTCTCTGGAAAATCCAGGATTTGGAATGGTGAGCAATAGCAGGATGGCGTACGGCACTGTAGACATATGTTGTATACTCCATTGTGCGGGGGGATAATATATTCTCGTCGGGGTATCGATGACGGATATCTCTACGTGCGGGGAAGCCATTGTTTTGCACAGATGTACTGAGCTAATATCTAAATTTATTCTCCAACAATGCAGGTTTTGTGTGCAGACGTTTCATCATGACTGCGGCTCTGTCTAATGCACTCATGCACTAATTCATTGCTGGTGTCTGTCACTTAGAAGGAGCGTAATCGCTCAGAGAAGCCGGAATAATGTCCCTCCTGTCTGGGTATACACTGTGCGTGTGATGTATACGGGGTGTATGAGAGATGTATTTGTCCTGCCTCATTGTGCACATCTCGGTGTTATAAATAATGACGCGTTTTCTTTGGTTGTTTTTTATGTTTTATATGTTTTGAGTTTAGTTTCTTTTATTAAACCTTTATATTGTTTTGGTACAAGGAAATACAGTCACCAGTGAAGCATGAATAATAAATGAATATAGAGCGATCACGTTAGGTAAATCCAGCAAAGAACAGGGTACCAGATGTAGGAACAGGGCAAAGAACATACATAGTACCAACCGCCCCATGACATGAAGACGCCATCATGTCACAATGTCCGTCCGGGCCTGGGGCGATACTGGCGTCTAAGTGAGTTCTGGCATGCAGCAACTACGGAGAGAATACAGATAGAAAGCTTCCTACATGGAGGCTTCCTCTGCTGCAGAGTCATGGCGCCGGGCCCCCGCTCTGTCCCGGCCCGGGAACAGTAGGCCCGTCTGTCTTCCCCTTGATGGTGGCCGTTTCAAGCACATGGGGCAACAATGTCAAAATCTGCAAATGTATTTTGGCCTAAAGTGGTGAGATTGCAGGGAGATTGAAAAATCGGGATGTTGTCCATAGCAACCAATCAGATTCGAGTTCACATTCTCCAGTGTGTAAAATGAAAACTGAGAGCTTCAATCTGATTGGTTGCTATGGGCAACATCTCCACTTTCCAATCTCACCGCTTAGTAAATATACCGCCATGACTATTGTCAACCTATAGTTTAGGAGTACACAACCAAGTTGGGTGTAATATATCATATAAAGGAATAGTAGATACGTATATATGTATTATACATATCTGTACTAATCTAGTCTAATATAAAGACTTTCCACCATATAGCGACTCATTAACATACATATCTACCATCCTTTTTATGATATATTACACACTACTTGATAGCAATTGATATAAAGATACATCTCTCTGGGTCAATAGAATATTATTTAAATAACTCCAACCAGTGGCACGTTCCATTGGCTTTCCTATTTATTATAATTAAACTGTACGGATCATCTCGTTAATGAGTTGCTAATCACCCATATACACACAGTATATCTTCCCTAATGGACTATAACACTCAGCACATTACATATGAAGATATTAAATAGCTCATAAAGCCAATTGTGACACATTCCATTGTAATTCATGTGATGCCACCACGTCGCTATTATCTTTTTCCCACCAATTAGGTGGCTACTAACCATTTCATTTGAGTCTCCAGGGAATGTCATTCTTTCCCTTAGATTTGAAAACCCACCTTATAGAAGTGATTAAAATGTGCAACCTTAAAAAAGTCATCTTTGATGTGCTGATGAATCTCAGCCCAGAAGCCTGTTGGCCCGAGCAGAGTCAACGCCTGACATACAATAGGAGCAACCATTTCTTAATGGGTGACTTAGGCATCACTTGGGGTGGGTGAACCTGGAGGTAGAGAAGGACCAGGGTGTACCTGTACAAGGTGTTGATTTCTAGATTTCCTGTTCCTGGACCTGGTATATAGAGGTTTCTTTATAGAGGACAGGATGCTCCTGGTGGGACAACATCGGCAGGCAGTGGTGGATCAACTCTCACACTAAACCTGGAGGGGCCCTGAAGCGTGTGTCATTAAAATAAGGTTATTTTAGTGATTTAGAATCCAGTGGATTGAGGTACTTGCGTTGGAGTTTCTGAGTACTGATCAGTGCTGGCTGGCAGACACTCTATCTACAGCCTTGACCAGCAGATGGCTCTTATGATCCAACCAGGCACAGAATAGAGTTAGTGTCAGTGTTAGGGTATATGGCCATAGGGGATCAGAGCGGAGAACTCAGTTCTTGGGTGTCTCCTCTCCAATGAGTACAAGAGGCCTGGATGTTATACTCACTCTTGCACCTCGATAGATGCAGTGATGTTGCGTCCCGGTTGCTAGACGGCCAGGACACTGTTCCTAGCAGTGCAAGAGGACGCGTTGTGTCTTGGCGCTCTTATACTGCTACTGGTGCCTGCAAAAAACATGCGTCATGGTTGCCATGTCTCTATTCTGCTTGGGGAGGGGGTCTAAAAATCTGAGACTGCAGGGCCCCAAGATTCCTGTTGCCGGCTCTGGCGAGGGCAGCAAGGTCCAAGGGACCTTGTTGATAATTGCCCTATTGTTACTAGTTGCATAGGAGCCTCCATAACATGTTCCAACCTCTAGGCCTCATAAAAAGCTGAACCACCGCTGTGTATATACCGTGTTACATAGTGTTAGACTCTTTACTCTTCTTAGTCGCCTTCCTTTCCGTGTTGCTCTGCGCTAGTCTTCAACGCAGAAGACATTGAAAAACGACTTGCCACCAGTTTCGTGTCTTCCCAATGCCGGCCGGTTGATGCTATCCTGTAATAACTCCAGCAACTCCTCAATCTTGCTCTGATAAGCTGTTTTCTTTCTGCCCATGTTTCTGAGTATCAGTAAAATAACTGCGGCTTTAGCACTCCAACATTATGCAGTATATCTCGTTATTTGTAGATTAACAAGAGCTTCTTGGGTATTACCTCAGGACGAACCTTCTGCTGTGCCTGCTAACAACTTCATTGCAGTAACACGCTGGCCACATAATGTAAAAAAGCAAGTAAACACAGCATCCCCTTACATGAAAGCCATCGTAATAGGCAGTATGCAAGCCCAAATTGCTATAAGCCGCATGCCTGCATTGCCTAATCTTCAAGCCGTCTACATAAGAGAAGAGAGACAACCCAGTACTGCCATGGAATAGGCGCTGCGTGGCGGAAAGCCACGGCCAACATTGCTGAACCTATGTGTGTATTCATGGAAGAATAAAGAGATGAATTGGACTGGATTCAGACCTCGGTGCGATCGGCATACGCTTGAAGGTCTACTTTTAAAAATTAGCTAGTGCTATATGTTGTGCTGGGTATACATCTGAAAGATAATCTTTCCAATCAACAGATAAAGGACCCTTTCAGCAGATATCTGTTATATGTGTACTCACAAAACATGCTGCAAGATCATTTCAGGATTCGCAATATACAGTAGGAGCTCTCAATATTTTTGATCAATTTTTGATCAATGATGTCACGATGTCTGTAGAAAACTGCAGTGTGTACTGTGCACACGATCCTCAGAGCAACGGATCTCATTGAAAATTAAGTAGAGAGCCATCTGGTGGACGAGTGTGTTATTGCAGCCTATTGCGGCCTATTACAGCAGCAAATACTGAAGTCTACAGATTGTTAGTAGTGGTCTTTTAGTTGATCGTGTGATCAGCTGATTGTCTAGAAACCACCATCGTACCTAGCTTTAGATTGGAAGTACAATAATTGATTAAGTAATTAGGAAATAACAAGTATAAAAAAAGGATCTCCTAACCAATTCGTTCATTTAAATATAACATTATTCTGAACAGTAGGCTGGGCCAGACATTACATTAGGTGGGTGGGGGGCATTTCCCGGGGGACTGATCAGTTACACTTTTGTCAGTACAGGTGCATGTGGAAGTCGGTTAGCGTTATTAAAACTGTACCTGGTCCTAAACCCACCACTGAACCTATCCCGCTATACATTGTTGGGATTAGTCATATCTAAAGTCTAACCCATGCCCACTGTACGGACTTGCCAATTAACAGAACTAAGTTCCATACATTTGAAAGTTGGTGCAAAACATTTGGAGCATGCATTCCAAACCCGGAAGTCTGGATTCTGTCCATTGTACTTAAAGGGCCTATACCCAGGGACTGTGTGGCTTTTGTTCCACCAGTTGTGGATCAGTGGTCAGTTATTTGTATATTTGAAAAAAAATAAACTATTTAAGAGATCGAACGATGGACAACTTCCAGATTTGGATCTCCTTATAATATTTGTTGTAGAGCTACTGTACATTACTGGGTGCAGGGAGTATGGTTGCTATGGGGTTCTAAGGTGCTTGAGGTCCAGTGGTGGCTGCTAGACCTGCAACCCCTATAGTTGTATTTCCTCTCATCCATATGCTTGATATATTGGACATGCGTTTGGTGTTGACCGGAAAGATGTCACAATTACGACCAACTCGGAATTAGGTAGAATATGTCCCCTTGGAGTGTGTTGGATTTGCCTTAACAATCTCTTTTACGCCACCTTAAATCTCTATACTAGAAGTATTTTCTTCTGTAGGTTGAACCACAGTTTCCTACAAAAGAAAATTATATTTACAGTTTACCCTACAAAACCCACTTTCGAGCCATTAAGAGCCTAACACAATCATTAAGGTCTAAAAGGAAATGCACTGAGACATTGAATGGCATTACCCACGTGTTAGTAGTAAATGAAATCTGTAAAGATTGAAGTCTTTTAACCTGCAGCATTCATTTAAGTGTTAGATTTAGAAATAAGTTAAAGGAAAAAGTTATTCAAATGAATGAAACATTTATTATTGTATTACTTTATTTATCTGGAGGTGCACTGAATGATCCACGCAGAGCCGGGCTAACATAAGGCCAACGTAGGTGGTTGTCTAGGGCATGTGGCCTGTGGGGCCATTTATGCACAGCAGGAGAGGAACGGTGAGGAGGAAATATGTATGTAAGTAAAGCTGAGGTATTGGTATCATACGAGTAGCCAATCAAGTAGTAGATTTGCTCCCCTTGCAATGAGTAAATGTACTCATCTATCCGCTTTGCTCGTAACTTCATTTTCGTATTTTGCTTCCGATGTAACTTGACTGCGCAGGTAATATCAGCCCCGGTGATCTATCTATCTATCTATCTCATATCTATCTATCTCATATCTATCTATCTCATATCTATCTCTCTCATATCTATCTCATATCTATCTCTCTCATATCTCTCTCATATCTCTCTCATATCTCTCTCATATCTATCTCATATCTATCTATCTATCTCATATCTATCTATCTCATATCTATCTATCTCATATCTATCTATCTATCTCATATCTATCTCTCTCATATCTCTCTCATATCTATCTCATATCTATCTCATATCTATCT
>JABWIB010007828.1:0-23245 GCA_016617825.1 Platyplectrum ornatum
GGTGGAGCTATCCACAGGACACACCCCTTTGGGGGCACAAGTTACACCCCTTTTGTGCAGCACTTGTCACAATCTCCCTGAAATCCATTTGCAAAAGTAGACAACCCTGATGTAATGCGTAACTATACCTAGCAGTGACACCCATTTCACCCTAATACTAGCCAAAGGATCTGACCCACCAAGCGGGTCCCATGTCTCAATAAACAAACGAGTGGCTTATATCCAGACTTGCCATGAAGGACAGAGTGCACCTGTGGCAGAATGTATAAAGACCAATAAGACAAAGCAAAATAGATACCACCAGGGAAGGGTGGGGGAAAGGAAAGAAGAAGTAAGAAGAAGTGACAGAATAATAGAGTTCAGGCCCGAGCACGCCTTAACGGGACCAAAATACTCCTGGAAAACCTCTTTTGCTGTAGAAAATCTGGTACCTTACTAGAAGGAAAAATAGGAGAAAAGGTCCCTACAGTATGTCACATAGGAGAAGCAACAGAGTCTAGGGTCACTTAAAGCTGCCCATGCGCACTAATGTTACATGCTTCCCTGCCTCCCTGTGAGGGCTATGAGCAGACATCATTCCGCTGTACTTGTTTGGCCTAACAGTAGGGCGCAGCCTCTATTTAAACTCTGGCAACGAAGATGCTTGCTGTATTGAGGACACTTATGTTTACTGTTGGTGTAGGTACCACTCCTTCTCCTGTCCGTATGCACTCTGTATCTAGAGTGCTTATTACTGTGGAACCTTACCGTTTTCTAATGGAGCAGGTACCTTTCTTTCTCCTGTCTGCATGTACTCTGTGTCTAGAGTGCTTATTACAGTGCAACCTTACTGCTCACCTTTTGTGCAAGTATTGCCCCACGTCACTATCTGTGTGCGCTCTGTATTCAGGAGTGTTTATTATTTAAGACACCCCATATTTGTCTGTTGCTGCATGTTCTGTCCCTTGCCTACTAATATTCAGGCTAGCTAATTCTTGGGGAGTCCTCCTCACTGTCTGTAGCACTAGTACTACTAGTCGCTGTCCTTGGGTGCCAGCAGAGGAGGTTGTCCTGAGTATCGTAACAACTAATAACTTAACAAATTAACTACTTATCCAGGCGACTATATATCTTGAACACACTGGACTTTTACTGCCCCAGGGCCTAGATATCGATCGAATGGCCAGCATGAGGAACAGAAGTAGCAACCCCTATTCAAAATGAGTGAGTGCCAATGGTTACCAGTTCGAGAATGCAAAAAGCACCAAAGAACGACCAACAGAAAGCCCCTGTGAAGAGGCAGTTCTTGTAGACATTAGATGTAATTTGGGGTAACCCTGCCAATAAGCATCCTAGCAGCGTAAGATGGGACGACGTATGTCCTCAGACTACAGGCGCACGCAGGACCATCCACAAAGAACCCAACCCACCTTGAAACATTTTATGAAGGCCACTCTCCCATGCAATCTAGCAAAGTATAACAAGTCTGCTATACAGGACCAAATTGACCTACCCCTCTGATCCCTCTCCATAGAAAAGCCAGCAACTTATCCCCATCAGACATACTGGCATTACTAGGGCAATGGTTGAATTGCTCATTCCAGGCCATCCTGTAAGTTCACAAGGTGGTGAGGGCAAAGGAACTGTTCGGCAAAGCTTTTATGCCTGCAGCCAAATCTAACAAACAGGAGGGGCAAGGTCATCTGGTTGCGCATGCAGTTGGAGCAGCGCATCAGCAATGTTGTTTTCCACCCATGGGACGTGCCAGACTCTGAATGTTATATTAATTNAAGGCAAGGAAGGACCAGCCTGCGCAGGAGATTGTTAGCGGGGGAGGGGGGATGAATGCTGTCAATTAACGGTCTGAGAAAAATGTACACAAAAAAGTTAGGCACTTAACAAGGCAGCAACCTCAATAGCTTTCACAGGCGACCAAATTCACAGAATTCAAAAAAGATAAATGGAAAAGACCCAAAGTGCGCCTATATACTTCACAATATAGTTCCGTTTTGTAAGTCCACAAATATACAGTTCTCTGTATCATCGCTCCTTAAATAATCCTTTCTTGGATTATCCGAAAGCATACAATGCCAATATAACTCAGTAGTAATCAAAAGAACAAGGTTCCTCCAAACGCCCTCAAAAAGAAAGAAAGGCAGATCTAGTGTACACTGGGTATATCTTATTAATGAATAAATGGTAACCCTACTCACATTAGATCCCTTTGTATACAGGCCAAATAAAAGTTCTTTCACCTCCATTCACCATAGGCTCTTTATATGTCTCTATGCCTCGAAGGATGGGCAATATTATCCTGCCTAACCACCCACCCTGGATGTATCCATGCTAAATGGGTATGGGAGAAGGGCCACAAAGGCCTGGACGACTGTCCTTCCTGGCCTAAGATGGCAGTACCGGCATCAAAGCCACAAAAGGCATATGCTGAGCTGAAGAGGGACTCTCAAAACCAGAGGTAGGCCACCCCACCAGGAAGACTGACCCTGAGAATGAACCCACAGTAACTCGTGAATAACTGGATGCAGAAGTGGGACCCTGGACTCTAACCACCAATGACACGGATACCATGGAGCACCTAGCTGGCCACCACAAACCCCTGAGCCGAGAGCCTATCATCAAAGAGGAGTAGGGATTGCTCACCAGTCTGCTGAAAAGTCACACCCCTACCCAAAGAGGGCACCAGCACAGCGTGATTCTGCCCCGAATCCACCATACAGATCCTGGAGATGATGCCTGCCCGTGTGATGTTTGCCGACATCAGGTATAGAATGTGCGGGGAAAGGGAAAAAAAGAAAGAGGGCAGAGGTATTAGAGATGACCACAAAGGGGAACAATATACTCAGCCACAACAGGGGAGAAAAACCTATATAGGAATGGTTAGTTTTCAGTCTCCAAAGTCCTAACTGTTTGAGCGCTAATAAAGGTTGTTAAATTATTATGCTTCCTAGGTTCAGTTCATTGGCCTGGTCTTACCAGTATAACACCTTAAAAAATAACCACATGACTAGGAGACACTAACACCTGATGCTATAAGACTCAAAGAACCCTTACAATTTATTATCAAATTTTTACAAATACAAATACAATGTGCAAAGGTGGTGACAGAAGAATGACAGTGCAAATTGTGCCCAATTAAAAACATCCTTAATCAAGGGTTGGTCGAGAGCTTCCTTCACACCCCAAACTTATGTGTTCGACTATGGCCCTGGATAAGTATTAGTAAAATACACCCCCCCAAATCCTCTAGACCCAAACCCACTTATTAAATGAAACCCTTTGCTGACCACCCCTGTGATTAAACCAGTACCAAGGTTAAGGGGCTCTACTCACAACAACTGCTTCTCAAATAAAAACAAATGTTGCTAACTGCACTGTCTTCTACTATTGCAGGGGGCTCTGTACGTCACCCTGTACACCACCGCCCACCTCTATCACCTTAATCAAATCAGCTTTCAAGTCCCTTAAAAAAAGGGCTAAAGCAGCTTCAGAAGTTTTCCTGCTCAAAAAGAATCCAGTGTTTCATACAATCTCGGCACCATTGCCCGAGAGGAGACACTGCACTACATTATTTACCTTACACCACTGTTCATCAATAGCCAACACTGAACACATTGGCCCCCACAGTGGGGAAAACATTCTGCTAATCTACAATTGACAGTCATCTGTACATAATAAGGGTCAAATTATAGTGAATAGGTACTAAAAGGGCAATAGAGACACACAGGGCCATATTGTTAATAACCATTAGTAAAAAGCTGACCAACACAAACCTCCTTGGCCAAACAAACACAAAACCGAGGGGCCACTTATGTAGATGAACCTCTAATTCAAAATGCCTTTGCAATGAAGGAGTGACCAAAAACTCACACAACTTTCACGCAATATGCTGAATAACCTAATAAGGCCATACGGAACATGCCGCCACAGTATTAGAACAATACACCATTGATCTGGTCCATATCATTGCTAGACAAACCACACCCATGCCTAACTGCTGAGCACTTACCCAACAGGTGCTTAACCAGGAAGGGTGAAGAGTCAGGGGAAGCAAAAGAATTGCCCAAGTCAAAGTCAATAACTTTCGACATCAGAATGAAAAAGATGGATACCCCTTGTTCTTCCGGCACCACGTCAAACAGGTGTGGCATGAGACAGAAGTTGCGTAAGAAAAGTTGGAAAAATAAATATAGGTGGAGAAAAAGTAAGAATACTGATACTGACAGGAAGACTGAAAAAGAAAGTAATGAAAGGAAAGGGAAAAGATAAAAAGATTTTATCAACAACACAAAATCTTAAGAAGAGACACTGTACTGTTCTACTGAGATTTTTTTAAGCACTAAGTAGAGAGAATCAGGATGGAAGGGTTTATAAGGCTGATATTCCCTGACCTCTCTCCTAGAATTCCTAGAAAATCACCCCATGTTAATCCCTGCGCCTCTCCCAACTTTAGAGTTTATTTAGTAACATTAATACTAATAAATCTGGGGGAAACAATATTCTTTAATTTTGAATTATAAGGATCTGATGTGCTAAATACATTACACTTTTTATTTATGTGTGGCTTTTGTTTTTATTAAATTCAGAATTAATCTAAAAACTTTTTTAGATTTTTGTATTTGATATGTTATTTGTTCTATTAAATAATTTTTATTAAATTTGTAATGGGATATTCCCAATATCTCTTCAAAATATTCAATCAATCATTACTTAGGAGAAAAATAAAACACTTATATTTAGTATAAGTTTGGTACATGAGTGATAGTAGTTCAAATATGTGTTTTAGCCTGCAAGGAAATTATATATTTGCACAATATAGTCGGGTGCATAATCTGTTGTGAGTCTTCATATTTTTCACAATAGAAATGACCTGTAGTGCAGCGGACACTGTTGCTGTGGTGTCAGGAGACCTGTGGAAGGTAACAGCTTCTTATAATAATTTCTGTACTGACGTTTAAAACTTTAAGTACTCTATAAGGGCAAAATACTGACTTTGAAAGTAAATGGCCCCTGAGATCTTACTAAAAGCACTCATTTATTATTATTCATCTTTTTTCCTGCAGATACATTTAGCATATATATACTATATTCTATTATACCAAATTGCTTGGCATTTAGATGTATTAAAATATAAATCCATTATTGAAATTGCAGCAAGTGATTTGATTTTTATTAGCTGCTTTGGCTATTGCACATCCAATACATAATTCTCTATTGTACTGTACTTTTAAGAACCTGAAAAGACTGTTTTACACAGATTTTTTTTTCTTTCAATCAGTTCATTCTCTGTGGAGAAAAAGTTAGTACTTAGGACTCCTTTCATTCATTTGCTGCTCATGTATAATGTAGAACGAGGCTGCAGAAATGTTACCAAATTGCTCAGTTGATAATCTGATCTGCTGGGAATATCCTCTTGTGGATGAAAGAATAATTTGCCTTTCATGCTTTTTCACTGCTCGNGCTCATCAAGAAAGAGATTACTTTGCTACACATAGTCCCGTAAAGCAACATGGGGTGGTTTGTGTTGTGGATTGCAACGCTTATCGGAAAAAACAGCTGAGACAACCTCTTATCATTCATACAGTGGTCTGTGTTTCAATAAACTAGTGTGTATTTTCTATAATTTCACATTTATACTACATCATCCTGGTGCAGTGTTGTTAACCCCTGAATGATGCTATTTTACAAGACTTATTTATACCAACTTTGAATTCATGCCAAGTTCTTGCTAAGAAGTCAGCAATAAACACATAAAAACTTTAAACCTCATCATTATTTCAAAATGTTAACTGGGTTATGTTAACTGGAATAAGGCATACTACCATATGGATGCTGTAGATGCCTAATGGAATAAACTGAACATAATTGTGTACAATTTTACACGTGCATGATCTTGTCACACATTCATAGACAAAGGGTACAACCCTTACTCCCTTACTCCACATTTGTTTTCGGCATACTGTAGTAATTATACACCATAGTGTGTGTCCTTTCACTTACATGCCTGCTTTTTCAGTTATTTTGCCCATTTAAATGCTATTCAGCATTTCCCATTGTTTGCATACATGTTGGAGTGGGATCCAATGTTCTAGCTTGTAACCTGTGAAAATGTATTGGCAGTTCAGAAAGATTACCTTTAGCCATGTTAAGAAGGCAATTTGCAACTCTCATACAGCATGCATGGTCCTCATTGTTTTGTGGTTTCCTATGAGAAGCAAGTAGAAAAATTATGTTAACTTAAGTATTACACACATTTTTTGTTAGGTGTGTTGTAAAATAAGTTTCTAGATTATAACACAATTGGAGTATATCATAGAGATGAACAAAGTTAACAATGCCTTAAACTAGACTGAAAGCACATTTTGATGACTGATAAATTTGCTTAATATTATTAAGCAGATATGTTATTTCCTACCATGCAATGATAGATAAATATGCATTGCATATAGCCTTTGTCTTTGCATGCCTCCAGGCCCACAACTATACAGTAGTTCATTGATTGTATAGTAAATCTCAAGTCAGGATTAGAGAAACTTATTATAGACAGTGGCTCCCAAACTGTGCACCACGGCTCCCAGGGTGCCGCAACGATCTCATCAGGGTGCCGTTGACCATGCTGAATTACACTGTAAGGGATGGCAGCCGTGTTACCAAACGTGGTTTCCAGCCCTTACATTCTTCCTACAGTGTAGGAAATGTACAATCTACTATCCTGACTATCGAGATTCTCAAATTGAGAAAGTTTGGGAACCACTGTCCTATGACCTACACCCAATGTTCTCAAACTGTTGGTTGGAACCCCAGAGTGGGTCCTCTGACCTACACTAAATGTATAATAACTANCCATTATAACTTTCTAAGAGCTGATTATGATTATGAATTGGTAATTCAGTTCCCCCATATTTCCATAGCCACATTACTAAAATCTTTAGAGAAATCCTGTAATCTTCTTCCTGCAAGTATGCATAGGTTCATTTTTAAAATCATACCTTTCAGGCAGGTTTAACAGTCGCACACTGTGCTATAGATGCGGGATGACAGAAGCAGACATATTACATTGTTAATACAGTTATCCATTAGTGTGCTGCTTTTGGTTACAAGTCTAGATATATGCAACAGAACATTTAGTGAGCCATTTCTTTCTAACTGTAAGATGGCTTTCCTTGAAATACTGCCGACACAACAGAGGGTGTGGAAAGGTTGAACAATTCTTATGTTACAACAACACAACAGAGTACCAACCTAATGATACATCCACTAGAGCACTACTGAATATCAATAATAGATTATGGTTTAAGATATAACTTTTATTAAATCATCTAAAAAGGAGAAGTGACCCCAGTATACACAAACATTAATATCAAAACAAGGGTGTAAACAGACAGGTCCTGATAAACCCTATAAACACCCTATTCTATAAAAATGTGTGTAAACTAGGTCCCTAGCCTATCCACATATCAGGGTAACCACCCCGATAAGGGCGACCCTGTCAGGATCCTAAGCCCTACTAGAATGCCTAGCTAGACCCTAAGAAACCCCTATTCTATAGTCAATTTAGTAGGAAAAGAACATCCTCCACTATCTTAAACCATAATCTATTATTGATATTCAGTAGTGCTCTAGTGGATGTATGATTTGGTTGGTACTCTGTTGTGTTGTTGTGTTGTCTTGAGTTGGAGCACATTTTGAGAGATTTTTTTGATTCACAGTAATCTCTTTGTGTATTTACAATTCTTATGTTAGCCATTAGTGCTGTGGTACGTAAGACCATTTTACAAGTTTGGGATCATCAATTGGTTCCTCCTTTTAGCTTAATCTATAAGCTATAGACTATAATCCTGTTAACGTCAGTTTGCACTTGCNGTATCCATGCAATTCTAATGGCTTCCAGAGGAATGATCTGACAGACTGCCTCCTTGTTTGACATGGAAGTCACTGAGAGCATTTGTGGATATGTTTGTGGCCCAGTCACATTCTTACCCTGACCTAAAGGGTGGTAATTATGATTTGAGATAGTACTAGTAAAAACTACACCACAGGAGTTAGTAGAGATAAGGTCACTAGTTAGGAGTCTTTGTAATAAGACGCACATAGCACTTTGTTAGGAGCCTTTTAGGAGATGCACTTAGCACTTTGTTCTTTACGTGAATAGCACTTTTAATTCTTAGCACCTTAATATTCTTAGCATAGGTAGGATTTCATTAAGTAAGCACCATATGACACAGTATTTAGGTAATATTTGATCGTATTTTATGTTTGAATTTTTAAGTATATGAATTTTTAGGAATGTTTGTCACTTATTGTCCGGTTAAATAGGACACACACTGCACTGAAAAGCACTATGTCATATATCACCATTTTGATTAAGTCACTATTACAAATACTTATCATCCCCTATGGAGGAGAAAATATTTATTTTTTTGGGTTATTGGAAGAGGTTTGAACCACGATATATTAATATCCCCTGTTTATTTATTTGTCATTATGGCTACAATCGAGAACCAGAAATACCCAAACAGAATGGCACTTATATATTAGAAAATAGAATCGTCAGAATGACAGAGATGAGATTGAGTAAAAACTGTCCTAGAAATTAGAAGAATATATCGTTGATTGACAGACGTATTCAATATAAGATAAAATCATGTCCCTCTGATGACCCTTTAATGTACCCCTCTGAATAAATGTATGAATTTATATAATGGATCTTAGTAATATAGTGTAAGAAGATTTTGGTACTCGATTTTTATTAATAATATGGAAACAGGTAATGTTCCTTTAAGCAATATAATGTATAGAAGATTTGAGTAAGATAATGTCTAGGAAAAAGAATTAGGTGACATGTATAAAGTAATGGGTCTTTCTTGCCGTATATGAAGATAAAAAAAGGGGGAATACCCCTTTAAGAAACAACCAGCCGCTCTCTCCCAACCATTGTATCTATTTATCTACCACCTTGATTATGTTTATTAAGTTACTGCCTAAATAGACAACGAGGACTCCAAGGATGCAGTGAAATAAACTTTTTAATATATATGTACTACGAAAGCAGAAGGAGAAAGTGGAATCTTTAAAAAGGAAATGACATCAGTGGAAACAGCACATAAACAGCCCCAACGTGAACGAAGATCAATTCACTTTTGAAAAAGGGACCTTCCCGAAACATGTTAAGTGTGGAGAGCCAGAGACTGCGAAGGGAGACGTCGACACAATCACACAAAGACGTCCTTCATCTTCCCCAATGGGCCCGCGGACAAACATCAGCGAGGGACTGGACTTGATTCCACCTTAAGATTCGGGTACGCTTCGTGCGGCTTATCTCCCTGTGGGAGGCAGGGCTTTACTGTTCATTAAGGATTGATTGTTTTTATGTTGATTTGATATGTATTGATTTTATTTGAGTTTTTATTAATGATATTATTTATTTGTTTAAACTCTTTTTGAGAAATCTCTTGAATAAAAGGTATATTTGGAATAAAGGGCTGCAACATATTATTGGAGTTTACCTTCGAGATACTGGAAGCAGGATTTTATGCCATTGGAAATGTTTGAGAGACTCATATAAATAATATATCCTTCTCTAGTGCCCACTTAGATGTGTATTTTCTTTATTATGTGGTACAGCAGTGGGCTGATCCTCAGACATATGAGGAGCTGCCAATAGTGATTGAGTGGCAACTGACCATAGGAAAAATGAGTAAAGCCAGGACAGGATTTGTGCCAGTGGTAAAGCCTTAAACTCTGGTCCCAGTCATCAAACCTGAATCCCATGGTTTATTTTGAATGCGGCAAACCTGGTATTACAGACTGTAAAATGTTAATGGTAGGGTGGTGAATTCCATGTTTTCTGTTGAAAAGTGATTTGCTATATCATGTTGTTACTTTCCAGGGTAGAACGATTGTTAGTTCCCAAAACTATATATATATATATATATATATATATATATATATATATATATATATATATTTATATATATAATGTTTACACTACTACCCTAACTTAGTGATTCTGTATATTAAGGGGTGTTATTTAATGTAAATGTAAAGGGCCACTTACCTTACTCTTTTTAACTGTAGTGTAAAGTGTCACTACTTCTTACTGGGGCTTAGGAGAAAGGGAGGAAGGGGAGAAAAGGGGCAAGGTGAGGAGAGAAGGGAGAGAGAGAGCAAAGGGATGTCCGGCCCTCTCCTGCTGTAGCAGGTCGGAGCCACATCGCTTCCTGCTTGGAGGGGTACCAGGGCCATGGGACCCTGGGTATGTATGTATATATATATTTTTTTTATATATATATTTATATTTATTAAAGACCAGACCGGGCTCCGTGAGGTGGGGAAAAGTGACCAGCTGCAGGTTGAACACACATGCTATACACACAAGGTACACTTAGGTCACGCTGGCATCTTTACATACACAAAGCTGCGGCTGCCGGGGAAGCATCATGATAGCCCCAGCAGGCCAGGGCAGCCTGCAGCAATGGTGGTAGAGAGTGAGGACCGTATAGGTGCGGGGCCCCTATGGCCTCTGCTTTCCTCCCACCACTGGAAATCCTGACAGCAGGGCTGTGTGGGAAGGGTGATGGGGTGAGCCCTGCCCAGCTCACTTCTCCCTCCTCTACCCAGCCCTGTCTGCCTGCTGCAGTTCTGGGAGTTCTCTCTTCCCCAGTCTGGCCTGATGTTTTTCGGTCTGCATTGCTTGAGGTTCTATCACTCCCAGGACTGCTTCACTGTCTCCCACCGGCACAGCAGGGATATCCTGTCCCAGTGCTTTCCCTCCCCCAACACCATCCAGCCAGCTCCTGCTGCACCCATGTCCACAGTGTCGTAACTATGGAGGGTGCAAGGGGTGCAACAGCTATGGGGCCCGGCTGCAAGTGGGAGTCCCATAGCACCCACAGCACCCCACTGCCACTCTCTGTCACTACTGTCCCATACCTGGCTCTGCAGCTCTTCTATGATGCTTGAAGTGTGTATGTAATGTGTACGTAGTGTGTTTATATTTATATCAATTATGGCGGAGACCTGAGTTGGCCTCTGCATGTCCACATAATAGCAGTTCTTTAAGCACTTGGGACAAACATTTGTGGTAAATAACACAGGCCTATTCTCCCAGTTTTTTTCAATGTTGGCATCACCTAAGTGATACAGGAGCTTAGACCACCTTCTTAGGCCACAATTTCCATTTCTGCATTGTGTGTGTGTGGAAGGGGCGTTGGTTATTAAGTTATAAAGTGCAATAACTTTAGTTATGAAAGCTTTAAGTAACAGTGCAATTCCACACCAAAATGCATTGTATAGCAATAGTTAACAAAACAGTTAAAAAGTTAGACAATGTCTTTAGTTGATTCAGTTCCAATGTAAAATGCAATATTAAAGGAAATTCAGCCTCTTTTATATTTTTGGCTGTAGCATCTCTACAAATGCTAATTAAATAAATGTACAAAATGTACCATACTAAGAAATGTATCTAGTCATTCAACTGGGACTTACATTACATTTCCCAGCTGTGCATGTATAAGGAGGTGCACATTCAATTCATTCTTCTTAAGCCAATTAATTAAAATGCACCCTTTTTGTTTTGTTTAGAAATAAATTAAGAAAAGATTCTTAGGGCTATTTTCTTAAGATTTTTGAGACATTTAATTGCACGAATGGTATTATAAGATAAGATGTGTGGGTTAGAGAAATAAATTGTCTTTTCTTCATACTTTAGACTACCCCCAGGCAAGTGTTATCTTAGGTGAACACTCATATTCCAGAAATATATTGCTACAATACTTGATGTCAAAATTTGAACGAAAAATTAATGTCAAGTATTTTAGAAATAACCTCACAATATACTATATAATTTATATTTCCTGGAAAAATCAAATGAATTTTGCTGGTGCCTAGGAAGAAAATTACTTTTTGTTTAAAGGAACATCCACTTTAATATTTTCTAGTTGAAACTGTAATAATAATTACAAAGTGTTGTTTGTTTTCTTATTGATTTTTTTAAAAGGTGATGCTATTTTTCATTGCCTTCAGTTACTTTTCTACTAAAGCAATGCAGACATGCTGTAGACTGCAAATGATTTTATCTGTGCTGTAAACTTGTACAAGACACTCAGTGATCCTGGAAATATGAAATAGATAACATGATAGGAAAGAATGTGTATAGAGATTTAGAGACAATATTTATTGGTTGCCAATTTTTGTATGTACTGGTAGCATATCAGTTCACAACTATAAACAAAAATAAAACAAGTCTAAATTATAATACTACTATAACACACTAGTAGGCTAAAGGGCTTTGAAATTTTAAATAACTATATCAAAATGTTAGTAATGAATAGATAAGAATGGCAAAATATCTATTTTTCAGCAACTTACCCATTTATTATGTGAAAATTCTTCTTCATGATGCTGGACCTGATGAAATGGTGGGTGCATTACCCACTGGAGCAGAGTACTAGTATGTGGGTTAAGCATAGATGGGAAGGATTATGATTAGGCTATGTAGAACAGAAGGAGTATAAAAGGAAGAGGNTTACGATTAGGCTACACTTGAAGGTTGGAGCATAGAAGGGGAGGGTTACGCTTCGGCTACAGGTTGGTTAGGTGATTGAGCATTAGTGCTATTTCTAGACCAGGGGTTCTCAAACTATTTTGACTGGGACCCCATCTGACAAAATTTTTTTCTACACGACCCCAGCAAGTCACCGCAGAACAATGCACGTATATATACATATATATAAATCACACACAGCAATAAGTATATGTTTAAAAGAGTCTGAAAGTTCCCCTTTAACCCTTTGGACATTGTATTATTTGTGCATCATGACAACTGGCAATCGTATGTGACAAATGAATGAGGGAACTGGTTCAGTGCAGCAGTCTAGGTGGCCGCGGGCATGTATCATAGTGGCACTTCCGGTCCCATAGTGCTGTGCCTGCAGCTGGCCCATGGTCTCTCTGAGGAAGTCGCGACCCCATGCAGATGTGAGCGCGACCCACTTTGGGGTCTCGACCCACAGTTTGAGAACCGCGGTTCTAGACTATATTGCTCCCATACCCACAGTATTAGAGTTGAGAGATGATATTTCTTTGTCCAAGTATTATAACAGTGTAACAGTTATCTGGTCAGTATCTGTGTGTAAAATGCAAAAATATTCTCCTTACATGCAAACACTAATATATATTTTACCTACTTTCAAGTCAATAGTTTTGTGTAAGTCAATATTATGTAAATAAATACTGAGTATTTTTAAATAGCACCATGAAATACTATGGGTTTGTTCTAGTTTACCTAATGGNTTTACTTCATCTTAAGTCTTCATTAAATAAAGATGTGTTTAGATCAGATACTTTTATAGGACAGGTAGGAGTAGAGGAGTAGGACATTGACTTTAAAATGTGTGGCATGAGACTATAAAATTGTTCATTTGTTGGGCTCTTTTAATGATGTAAATGTTCTACCATTCTTACATTCCTCACCACACATTATCTTACTTTTATTTTATAGTAACATATATTGTATGTCATTCTGTTATAGTTTTTGTATGTCAGCAATGCGATTATTTTGTCATAATAAATTTCAATTGATAGCTCAGGTTGTTAACACTGTTTAGTTTTAACAAAATAAATGATATGGGTTAATTGATACATAGGATAATATTATTTTAAAGGAGAAACCGGTCCCCAGATGGGGGAGGCAGCTTTGGATCGGCACCACTCCGGTTCCCGAAGTCGGATGTCCTTGTGGCTGCCCTGCCTGGATAGCCAATGATCGTCTGCACACATTCATACGTGACATATTGGACAGCAAGGGCTGGAGTGGCACCTTTTCAAAGCTGATGCAAAGTCCCCCGTTGCTTTTCATGGGGGCTGGCTCCGGGATGGGTGGGGTGGGCGGTTTTGAACCGGCACCGTTCCTGTTCCTGAGGTCGGATATTATGGACAAATGATATCATGGACAGATAGCCAAGGATCACCCGAAGAGGCTTGTCTCTTCATTTTTGGAGCACCAGTTAAAAGCAACCAAACATACCCTGTGGTAGGTAAATTAGGGGGCCGTGAAAATGAGGAAGTACTGAGAAACCTAAGACCCCCGGAAACAGTTTGCTTTCTGAATAAATCTTAGAGGTGGAATATACCGGTATTAAGTCATATGTGTTACACCCTATCAGTTTGGCCAAAGAGGCATGTAAGGGTTAATCTTTTTCTAACTTGCTTCCTAATCAGTTTGTTGGTGTGTTCAGGCTCAGATGTCCATTGGAACTGCTTCTGTTAAATATCTAGTAGTGTGAGGCTCACATTGCTGGTTATATGTCTGTTACCTGCATTCTGCCAGCTCTTGTTTCATTGATGTATCTCAGTATCTGCTTATACTTATTGTTGTTTGGCTCTGTCCCTGTTCCCTCATCCTCCATGTTCCTGGATTCTTCTGGCTGAGTGTGTTCCATGTGTGTGTGTTGTTCCTGCAGTAAGTTCTTTGGCCTTTGCTCTTACTGCTTTCTCTTTGTGTTACATATGTTTTTGGCCATTTTATGTGTCTGCGTTCGGTCATCTGCCACCCTGTGCTCTTTTCCACGTTTCTAGTAGCTCTGGTATTCCTTAGCATTCTGGGAGATGCTTTTGAATATCATCTCCAGAGGGAGGTTCCAACTCCGATATCTATTATATGCCTTTGTGTCACCCAGAGTGAGCGCTAATCTTATGATAAATGTCATCCCTGTCAGCATGACTGAATCTAAACAACATGTGAGATGCTGTGCTCTCATCTCCAATGTTGCACCTATAATTGTAATCCAGGTTGTTTGGCTGCAATCGCTTTTATCGCTTTTAACAGACTGCACCAGTGAAAGATCAACAGAAATTGGCAACATCCAGCATGACTGAGATATCTGTTGGTTCTTTCTGTAAATAATATAGTCCCTGTGTTCTTCCATTCACTTTCTGGTCTACTTGGGCCTAAATTTACTAAGCTAGGAGAATCAATCTGATTGGTTGCTATGGAGAACATTTCATTAATCTCCCTGCGTAGTAAATTTAGGTCTTGGACTACCCTCGCGTGGGCATTAGTACTGTAAGAGCTGGTACTATCCAGACCTTTTCACTATCTTGCATATAAGCAAGGATGGTGTAGAAAACATAAAGTAGGTGTCTGTCTGTCTGCAGATTTGTCCTGTTAGCTCATATGTTCAGTAGCATTGCTGTTAGCAAAGGGAAAACGATTTGGGTGGTTTGAAACATTACTATGGTGACATGGGTTTTCAACACTTCAAACCACCTAATACAACAATGGCGTTCACAGTAATGATCAGCGTACAGGCAAACTGAATGCAGTTGCAGAAGAATTCAAGAAAAAAATCTCCAATGCTGGCAGGTGAGTTTTTACCCAACAACCACCCTTACCTAAACTTCAGCCTGACCCTCCCCTTTCATTATTCCTGCTGCCTAACCCTATCCTTTAAATAAATGTCCCATCCACTCCTTGCAGCATAACCTTCCTGTTCTCCAATTTTTCTCCTTCTTGTAGCCTAACACTAAACTTCCCCTTCTATGCTCTATCACCTCCCCATAGCATAACCCTAACAGTCTGTCTATCCGCATAATCTACGATTTGAGTCGGGGAACATCTAGGGAGCAGTCAGGAAAGGCAGTTGTCGCCATTTTAATGGAATAGTTGCAGAAAAATAGATCTTTCAGCAAGTCATACATTAATCTTTCAGTTAACACAGTTTCTAAATAAATTCTAAACTGTCGACGGTCAGTATGTGGACAAAAAAAAGATATATATAAACACACACACACACACATACACAAACATATAAATGATTAATTAAAGAGAGTGTATGAGTCAGGAAACACATCAGGAAAGATAGCTGTCGCCATTATAATGGAATAGTTGCAGAAAAATAGATCTTTCAGCCCTTTATCTTCCTCATTATTCATTATCATACCCTGTAATCGTTGGTGAGGGTAAAATGGAAGTTTCTTCTTCAAGTTTCTTTTGCCTATCAAATTAGAAAAAATGTTTAACTGGATCAACCTGTTTTTATCCTGATTCATTATGTTAACAGATAAAGAAAAAAAAATGACAGAAACTAACTATATTTAGCCTATGTGAGTAAGTGATTCAGCCATTTCCAGTGATTTACCTATGCTAAACTGAAATATATTTTAGTTCTTGGCTGTCAGTTAATTCTAAAGTCATGAGAAATACATTACACTTGAGACATTAGACTTGGATCTGCTTTAAAGAAATGTCTTTACTTAAGAAACCACTTTAAGAGATGATCTAGCAACCTCATTTTAATTTGAAATTTGGGTTGTGAGCTAAAAGCTTCTTATTTTAAAAAGTGTTTTCCTGGAGAAAAGAAATCTATCTGAGGATAAACATTCCCTTAAGAATGCCAAGTTACCGTTTTAATGCAGTACAGTATGATGCATTTTTATGTTCAGAGCTAAAAATTATTCAGTAGGACGTATGTCTCATTATGGCACATTGTCACATAATATTAACCTGGAAATTTGCAGAAAAGTACACATTTTCACTGTATAAAGAATAATAATACTTATTATGCAGAAAATGTTTTATGTTTTATTTTGAACAGATTGTTTGACAAAGATTTTTTTTTTTTACAGTAAAACAAAATAAAGCTTCCATAGATCATTTGAAGCATGTGGAAGCTGCAGAGCAGTTAACCATGTAGATTGTCTTGTGTATATTGATCTTTACAAGATAAGCAGAGTTTGCTGTCTGTGGTGTACACAGTACCTTTTTGCATATCAGCATTAAGGAAATTACTCTGACATACAATCACAATTCTCTTTCCTTCTATTCTAAACATCAGGCACCCATGGAGGGGGTTGTCATTTGGGAGGCGCAGACCTGGTCATCTGTGTGCCGCGCATTTGTTGCTCGCCAGAAGTCTGATGCATCAGCTGGCTGGCTCGTAAATGGCGGTGGCCAGTGCCACAGGGGTGGTACGATTGCCACTTACTATAGCGCCGATGCACGCACTTCCGATGGCATCCATCACTGGGCACCTCCGGCACCGCTCACCACCAGCACAAGGGGGGGCTGTTACAGTGGCATCTAGTGTGTCAGAGCCCCCTTGCTTGGCTCCCTTTGATCTCAGGTTGGTTTCACAGGTATCAGTAGTTGTTCCCGAGTTACAGATGAGACCCTTGCAGTTAAGGATACAATTAAGAAAAGTAAGTTGAGGCTAAGAAAGGTCTAGTTGCAGCTGTTGTGAAAGGGGGAAAAGGGGAGGAGGCATACAGAAGTATTATTTGGTGATTAGATGGATTTAGCATTTTTGTGGCTTGCTACACTGAATTTCAGCTGGAAGAGAGAGCAAGGCTGTTTGGTGTTATTTGCACTTCCTTTAAGGGTCTGGTTTGGAGGGAGTACGAAAAAGGGTTTTAAAAAAAGCAGAAGGGATTGCCAAGGTAGGTGCTTTGCCTTTAACAACTCCTGCTGCACACAGGGTGCGGCATACCGGTTGCTGGAATGCCTGCATCTGGTGGGAAATGGGACATCCTGCCAAGGATTGTAGGATCCAGTCCCCAGCACATGCTAAGTCCCGACCCGCCACCCGACATTTTACGCAAGGTGCTATCCTTGGTATATCTGATGCGTTACGGTTTTAGTTTTTGTTTTAAGTTGCCCATTGTTATGGGAGTTTCTGCAGTTTGCCCACGCAATCTTCAGTCAGCATGGCGTTTTCCCTAGCTAAGTTTATGGATGAGGTGAGTAAAGGCTGGGTCGCTGGCCCATTTAGCANTCCTCCTCTGTATGGTTTGGTCATTTTCCTGGTTGGGGTGGTGGCCAAAAATTCTCCAGGGTCAGGAGCTCTGCTGACTAAGTGGTAAAAGCCTTTCCAGCTTTTACCACTGCACCCTGAATCCTTTTGCTACATGGGGTACATTTTGCCCTGTGCTATTTTGTGGATTGCTGCTTGCCCATGGGTTGCATCATCTCTTAATTCTGGATTGGTGCAGCCACTTCTGCTGCTCTGACAGATTGTTCGCCTAGGGCAATCAAGCTGCTAGGGCGGTGAAAATCTGCTGCTTACAATAAATATGATTACCTAAGTAGGTGGCTTAGTTAAGTTAAGTTAAGATAAGTTAAGGTTGTATTGTGTTTTTGTGCCTGGGGTCTTTAGAGGCCAGCAAAATGGAAATGGTGGTAATGGATACAGTCTGGCCTGAGTGCAGCACTACCTATTGGGTGGGGGCATTACACCATAATGGTTGGGTTCCATAGGAGACCACCTTCCAGGTTCTGGGTGGTCTAGTTCTGGAGGGTTTGTGCTGTCAGGAGGAAGAGGCCAGGCTTGGCAGAGATTAACAGGGAGAACCTCTTGGTAGGTGGTAATGCTGATCCTCCCGCTTAATTTTAGGTTTAGGTTAGGTTTAGGTTAATCTTCAATTACAGTTCTGCCCAATCAATTAATTAATACAGTGTTCCCTTTTTAAATCTGGGTGGCTGGTGATTGGGTGAGACACTGTGCCGTTTGCTGTTTATCGGTGTAACAGTAAAAATGGAGGGGGATCTAGATTAAGATGCATTTTTGTGGCCAGAAGCCAAATGAACAAAACTAAGAATTAAAATAGCAGTCTTTAACTATTCATTCCATTTTTCATAAACATAAAATTGTAGTAATATATAGTGATCTTTCTAATAAAATTTCTTTGTCCTTTTCCTTCACTACTCTTTAGTACTTTCTCCCTTCTGAGGATAAGAGATGAGATGCGGGGAGATTGTTTAGCCTTTCACAGTGACACAAAGACAGCATAACAGATGCTTCTTTTCCTCTGTTAGGTATTGTAAAGTGCAAGCTGAGCAGTGACAGGACTCCGCTAGAACTTGTCTATCAGAGGACCAGTAGTGCATTGTCTGTGTGTAAGTTTGTAAGACTGTCTAGCGCTATGGAGGGGGAGTTAGGAGGGCACCCAGTATGATACTCAATCATACAGACATGCTCTTTAATTTGACTCATTGAATCTTCCTAAAAGAGATTGTTAGTTACATTACTAAGCATTTTAATACATCAATACTTGACTTCAAAGTATTACGGAAGAGCTTTTTTTTGCTCTTGCAGCACTGGCTGGCACTAAGGACATTTGCTAAGTGTTGAGATGGCCAACTCACTGTGGCACGTTGATTTGGCGACAAGACAATTTTTGCATTTACTAAACAACCATCTCTGTTTACATCTGTTTACAACTCACAGTGGCAATTTTTAACATGAGGGACATAGGCATTTGTAAGCCAGAAGATTTCTTCTTGATGATGTCATCTCGGTATTTACAAAAGAAATGCCTTTCCCAAGTATTTATCCCATCTATCCCGCTATATAAAGGAACCTGCAAAGTGCTGAAAGCATAAGCAGCACCGGAAGTGCGGGATCGTGTCCCAGAGCAGGGAACCTGGAAGAGGGAATCCCTGCACGATCGCATCACCAGAGGTGAGCGATCAAGCTGGCATTGCCTGACAGTAGGTCAGGAATTCAGACATGCAATTTAACCATTCAGAGTCACTTTACTTGTAAATGTGATTTAATATGACTTGTATGTGTTACATATTGTGTGCCTTTCTTAAAGAAGTTTTAACTTGAGCATAACTGTCACTTGGTTATGAGTTTTGTGGTTCCTTCCTTTATGCATTAATCAGTTACTCAACAGTTGTTGAGGTAATCCAGTGTGTGTATGGTACATTTTGTATGTTGCCTATATGAACCATTCAGATTTTATATGTCAAATATCAATTGCATTAAGAATAGAACTTTAAATCAGAAGGTTTGCTATACATAACATATTTAACATTTGTAGTAGGTGTTTATGGTGGCTTTAAAAACAAAAAATGTTGTAGCTCTCATTCGGTAGTTTGTAATCTTAAAAGTGCATTTTGTTGTTGTGAAGGATCAGCAATGGAGCTTGGTTTAAGGTCAGACACAAAGGTCAGTGTTAGCAATGGCTTTCTGCCATCCGGTATTCAAGTTATTGTAATATTATTTATTTACTATATGACACATGCAATAACTTTTTGTGATGACAATTTGAAGGCCGTGGAGGATGTTACACAATCAATATATTTGTAATTAAAATTAAAAAATTGTAACGGACTACAAATATTCTACATCCCTATTGGAATAAGTAATGGTAAATATGATGTGCATGCTGTGTGTTTGAAATGTAACATCAAACATGCATAATAATGTCAAATAGTTGCTGAAAAACAAGCCACAAATCAAAATACAGTAATAAAAAGTATTGTTACACATGTGATAATCATTATTGATTTTTGTACTTTGTAAGGGGTTAAATGTAAATTTGTGGTTTTTTTATATTTAAATTCAGCTATTCTCATGTTATTAACCCAACTTCCAATGTTTTTGCGATATACAAATGCTCTTTTCCTCTCTTCTTATGAACGATCTTAAAAGCCCTGTGATAACCATGTTAAGAGGCACTAGACAAGGATGCCCTTTATAACCTTTACTCTTTAACCTAGCCTTAGACCTCTTGAGAATTCTCCAACATTGGGAAGACATTCAAGGAATTTCTATATTGGTATTAAAACAGTTAAATTTTCTGCTTTCACAGATGACCTCCTGTTACATTTTCCTCCTCAAAGGTTTCACCATTAATTTAGAAAAATCCATTGCCCTCCACCTCGGGTCATCGACTTCCCCATCTTGGGCAATACAATACAGGGAGGAATATATTTTCCTTATGTCAGCCTTTACAATCAAGCAGCACTCTGCAGACATATTAAAGACTGGATCACACATCAACACCTCCCTACAAACATGGCCTTGGAACAACAACTGATCCTGTCTATGGAGTTTTCTCCACTCCAAGAAAAGTGACATTGACCATAACCTGTTATTAATTGCTAATTGGCATAGTTGGCACAAAATACATC
Organism: Platyplectrum ornatum; assembly: GCA_016617825.1. Lineage (NCBI taxonomy): Eukaryota > Metazoa > Chordata > Amphibia > Anura > Limnodynastidae > Platyplectrum > Platyplectrum ornatum. The sequence goes on from JABWIB010007828.1 coordinate 20,912, forward strand.
AGAAGTGGAAACTCTCCTACCACAATTTAACCTCCTCCCCTTAATCCATAATTATAATAATGCCTTTCCACCTAGAACTTTCTCCCTACACTTCTCTCTCTCTGGGCCTCCAATGGACCCAAATCCCTAAGAGATATTGCCATCATTCCTAGCATTGTACTTCTTTATTCTACTAATGATTGGTCTAATCGCTTGGACTCACCTACGTGCTTTTGGTTATTACCGTCCGATATCGTGTTTCCTGAGAAGCATTCTCCCCTCTGGAGCTTGCCCCAAATGCTCCTCTCCTAAAGCTACGCTGTATGATTGCCTATGGGACCTCATAAAACTTTTTGGGAGTTAGGTTAGGGACTTTGCAGTACGGCATCTATTGCCTTCCTTTCCATTTACACCGGTTTGGGCACTTTTTAAATCATCCAGAACAACATTTCTTCTAAAGGGAGAAAAAAAACCCTTATCTCCCACCACCAGATCTCTCCCACCACCACAAGATACGAAACCAGATTGATTCTCAACAGTCCTCCAATTTTTTTCTCCTAACTGCCAGACTCCACTGGAGAGGATCATTTTTCATAACCTGGGATCTATGGAGATTTGTTCTCAGACCCTTGATTCTCTAACTTGATATTTGCCATTCTTGTAAATGTTTTGCTATGTTACTACATGTATATGGCCTTGTTACCATCGGTTTTCTATTGCATAAAAAAACAAATCGTAAAAATGGTGTAAAGGACATCAAAACAATTTATATGGAGTTTAATGACAACAAAGGTATTGCCTAGAAAACTTGGATATTTTAATTGCATTTAAATAAAAAAATATGAAGAATTCAACATCAACAACCACCTCCTCGTCAGACTCAAAACAAGGAGGTTCCGCGACCTGGAGGCTGAACTTAGACTCCACTTACCACTCCTCTGCAGGCACAGGAGACACAGGTCGGGAGCCGGGGGTGATGGAGACACACTCATAGAAGTAGCTTGTGGATGGCCCATGGATGCCAAACACAGATTAGTTCATTTACACATTTACAAAATCAATACTTTTTACAAAAGGTAAAAAAAAAGTTACAAAACTAATATATTCTACATTACAGTGAAAAAGAGCATTATGGTAAAAAAAAATAATAATAATAAAAAATCACTCACCATCCTCCTCAGAAGCATTTGTATCATAGACCCTCCCACCAACAAAGAACTCAGATGGTAAGAGATTCCTCAGCTGCCACGCATACTGGGTGTAGGCCATGGTTGTAGGAGTCCCACCCCCAGTATGGTGTGCAGGCCTGTACTTTTCCAATATTTTTTCCTTGAGCCTCCATTTGTCATCAGATAAGTGCTTCCTGCAGTTAGCCTCTGTACTCCTACATGGTTCGACTGCCTTCACTGCCACCACAACCTGTCCCGAAGAAGGTGCTTTTGGTTGTCACATCATCCATTGATCCCAGAAACTTATACACTGGGACCATCACTAAATTGTGTGCACAATTTTTTTTTATAACTGAAGCAAATATTACGACTGTGCTAACTCTGCCCTTGGCCCTTATGCTCACTGTTTTCACTAGCCATTTTAAATACCCAAATAAAAGACTAGATAAAACAGTAAACATACACACAATGACAAACAAACACTGACTAACAATGACAGACACACAGATAGACAAACTACACAGATTTTCTGAGACCCAACGCGGGTACCCAGGGTAAATAAAGACTGAGTATGGGTAAACTGAAAAATAGAAGGTTTAATGGGATTTGACTTAAACAGGTGAGCAAAACAAAACCAGATGCAAAACAGTTGGAGACCAGGAGATAAGCAGTTATGGCACAAGAGGTAGGTAGATGAATATTTCTGGTGAACACTGGAAATATGCAACATAATATCATTTGTACAGGTGAGTTTTGTCAGAGGCTGAACTGGTGCCAGTGAAGTGCAGGGAGTACAGATATTTGGTAGGTTTACTAAGGCTTGATCCAGGACTTGGATGCAAAAGACACAGGTAGCTAAGCAGTGCAGACAAGGTGTGGCTAGTTGTGGCTAGTTTGCAGACAATAGGAGTAGTTTATACAAAGCAAAAGCTCATACATTGCAGGTGTACTTGCCAGGTTGAGGTAATGCTTGATTCACACTTATACCCCTTTTCCACTGACAAAAAAAACCCGGGTTTATTCACCTAGACCCAGGTTTAGTTTGGTGGAAAAGGGTCCCAGTAAATTAAACCCAGGTAAAGGGTTTTTACCTGGGTTTCTGCTGTGGACAAGGGGTGTGAATGAGCTTTCCGGTCTGCATTGCTGTGTACAATAGAAAATTGGTGCAGTTGATTAGACCCAGGTG
>JABWIB010007830.1:5022-19301 GCA_016617825.1 Platyplectrum ornatum
CAGAGGACGTCATCACCGGGCGCTCACCAGAGGGACGCGACGCCATACACCGAGGGAGCACACACCGCGGATGAACACACGGTGCACCGGAAGGACGTGGAGTGATCAGGTTGAAACGTGCCCTATACAAGAAGATAAGGAGTGAGTAGATCTGATAAAGAACTGTTTTGATCCACTTACGGGCTTCACTATATTGGTCTTCCTCCTTTTTTTTGGGACTTCACGGGACAAAACGAGGAAAAGGTGTAACCACGAGACAAGAGGAGAGAAGGTGAAACTACGAGACGGAGACCATCCCCTATTTTGGAAAGTCCAAGGACTATAATTTTATCTACAGTGTAAAAATAAGGACATTGTGGCGCCAGGTCAGAACTATATTTATTTTTATTTGTGGTTTGTGTAATTTGGGGTAACGGGTAAATTCCCCTATTCAAATAGATCATACCGGCAGCCGCGAAGCGCAGCGGGCCAACTCATTTATTGTAAAATATTGCTAACAGTTGGATGTATTTAATGTTGCCCTTAGCAAAAAAATAAGCTTTGATTTCACATTCTTCAGTGTGTAAAATGAAACTGAAGCTTGAATCTGATTGGTTGCCCACTTTCCCGTCTCACTGCAATCTCATCGCTTAGTAGATATACCCCTAAAAGTTTTTCTATGGCCCGTACGGTTTCACAACCTAAACTACCTATCTTATACACCATTCCCAAATTCCATAAAACATTGGACAAGCCCCCAGGCAGACCCAGCATTTCTGGCTGGGACACGTTGTTCCAACCTATAGCAGTTCATATAGATACTCTTCTTCAACCCATTATTCAAGCACAACCTACCTACCTCAAAGATGTGTCACATTTACTGAATATACTTAATCATCTTGGACCTTCCAGATAACCTTCTACTCAACACTATTGATGTAACCAGTTTATATACTAACATCCCTCACCAGCAAGGCATACAAGCTACATTGGAACTGATTACTGGNCATCTGCTATATAAAGGCCACCCACAAACTTTTTTGGGGATCTATTGGAACTGATTCTAACTAAGAACTATTTTACTTTTGTTGACTCATAATATCTGCAACTCCAAGGTGCTATGGGGTCTACCGTAGCCCCTTCATACGCTAATGCGTATATGTTTAAAATAGAACAATCTTTATTTTAAAAAAGTCACATTCACCGATCCCCACGCTAACGACAACTTTTCAAACATGTATATCACCTTAAATAGTTCTTAATAGTCCAGTATAAATTTTGAATCTTAAATCTTTTTTTTTTAAAACCTCCCTTAAAAAAATTAGTAAAAAATTATAGAATTGTAATTAAACAGGCCGATAAAGGGCCTGGTGATATTGGATCATGATAAATATGTGCCGGAAGCTTGGAGATTGCTATGAGACACCATAGTGTATGAAGTATTAACAAAAGGGTATGTAAAAGAACTGGAAAGTTTATTAAGAAAACGACTTAAAGAAAATAATATCTTTTAGGAAGAATTTAAATACCTATATAATAAATGTTCAAAAATAGCAACATTTTAGTTTTTTCCGAAACTTCATAAGGACAAGGTGAACCCCCTGGGGCATCAAATTATTTCAGGGATAGATTCAGTGACCTCAAAAATGTCTNAATTTATTGATATCTATACTAAACAATATGTAGTAAAATTAGATTCGTACCTGCAGGACACTACCAGTGTACTCCAAGCAATAANAGGGATCAAATGGAAACACTCATAAATGATTCACTATAGATGTACAAGCACTCTACACCTCTATCCCACACGAGGTCCTTGATGAGTTTGACACAGACAATCATCAATGGATTGAGAAGCTACGGCCACTCTGTACAAAAAGGGGCCAAAAGTTTTAGGTGTATATATGTGAAAAAATTTAAAAACGTTAAAGACAGAATAGTGATACTAAAAACTGAGAGTGGGGGTATTGTAGAGGGTGACAGGGCTATGAGTGATCATCCTAACAATTATTTCTGTTCAATATTTACAAAAGAAAGAGAAGAAAAGGGGCCATATTTAAATAGGAAGGATATAAAAGATACAAAGATAAATTACAAAGCCCCTCACTGAGGAGCAGAGAGTTTTCAAAGATAAAAGTTGACAAATCAATGAAGCCAGGTGGGATACATCCTAGAATACTAAAAGGACTTAAATGTGTGCTGGCAAAACCATTAACTAAATTATATTACCAGTCACTAGCAACAGGAATGATTCCAGAAAACAGGAAAATGACAAAAAATGGAAGTAGGGAGGAGGCTGCCAGTATGTCTTACATCCCAAACAGCTTAGTTTCACTGATGATCATGTCAAACAAATCTTACTGAATTTTTTCACTAGATCACAAAAGTTGTAGATCAAGGGGGAGCTTTAAGGTCAGCTTAACTTAATTTTAGTAAGGATTTTGTCATTGTCCCTCATTGCAAACAGTTAAACAAGCTGGAAAATCTGGGATTGGAATCAAAGTTATTTGAATGAATATGATATTGGTTACAGGATAGACAACAAAGATTTGTAATAAACTGAATAATAATTAGGGGATGGTGGGATTATCAGTGGAATTCCCCAGGGATCTGTATTTGAAACTGTGCTATTTAATATATAAGTATTCCCCTTTTGCAGTTGGCTCAAATATATGTATCAGGTTAGACACATCATGAAGAGTAACAATAATGGATGACTTGGGTAGACTGGAGGAATGGTCAATCATGTGGCAACTGCAGTTTAATGCCAAAAAAATACAAAATCATGCTCTTAGGGAGCAAAAACCCAAAGCTCATTAATGGCATTAGATCAGAAACAACTGAGAAGGAAAGTGATTTAGGAGTCTTCATTTCATGCGACGAGGAAATGTAACAAAGCAATGAGAAAGGCTTGGTTGCATATAGAGAGAAATTATTATTACCACTTATTTATTAGAGGCTACAAAGTGTCGTCAGTGCCATACAATGGGGAATACAGACAGAGAGACAGTATGGTGCCCTTCCTGCAAGCTTAGGGGAGATTAGGGACTGAAACATAGGGACAATTTTACATACACATACACTATGGACAATTTAACCAACCACCGGTCCAATACTAGTATCTCTGTTTCAGAAAGTTGACAACAGTTCTGCAGTTTAGTTTGCCAGCCAGTGCTCTTATCATCCAGAAAATGGAAATAGATTTTTGTTGTAATTCTGCAATTTCCTATTGAATAATAACACTGGACCAGATCCAGACTTTACATAGTACATTACTTATGACTTACTCAAGAGTGGCCAAAACCACGTCAACTTGCAGGAGACTTAAATTTCATTAGTTGCAAACTGTATANGTATTGAGAGATGATATTTCTTATAACAGTGTAACAGTGGTGCTGGTCAGTATCTATGTACAAAAAAACAAAAAAAAAAGTATTCTCCCTGCATGCAAACACTATCATTAATTTCATTTCTTGTTATTAAACATGGTTTGGAACACTGGTCTGGATCTGGTCCACTGTCAGTATTAATTCTGTTGATCACCAACACCTTTAAATCAAGTGAATATTGCTTTAATCCCTGGCACCAGTGGTGGCAAACACTTTATAACCAATAGCGGGTTGATTCCTCACCCTAAACCTACTTAAATATTTTTTTCTCTACAAATCTTGTCATGGAACTTTGCCAAATGTGGACATAATGTTAATGATTTGTTTTGTATGCNTTTGCTCAGATACCCCCTTAAAAGAGTTATCGATAGGCAGGGTCTCCAAGAGAAATTCTGAGCCGGTTTGGATACAGCAAATTCCTGGGGTCTCCTTGTATATATGTGTGTGTGAGCATGAACCTCTCAAAGGGAGGAATATGTTCATGCAGCATTCATTGTAAATCGTGGTCATGCTTAAGCAGAACCCAGTGACGGGTTACAAGTTGCTTGTTCTCCTTACCCACTTAACCATTAGCTCTCTCTGACGATTTGTCTCAATAAAGAATAAAAAAACAAACAAAAATAACATCAATCAATCAATCCCAGGTAAATAGTACCCTCTCCCTGTCAGCGGTCCTGACGATAGGGACAAACTAGTATTACAGCTGGATCCTAAACTTATTTACTCCTTTTAGACACTAGCTTGTCGGACTGATGAGGAGTTCAACTTATCATGATTGCTATAACTTGCAACTTTTGTTGTTTTAATGATATATATTACAATGAACCACATACAGTAGAGACAATTTAGTCAGCCGCTCATTAACCTAACATGTATTTGGCATGTGGGAGGAAACTGGAGCACCAGGAGGAATCCCACACAGACACAAGGAGAAAATACAAACTCCACACAGATAAGGTCCTGTCCAGGATTTGAACTTACAAACTCGGCTCTGAGCCACCGTGAAGATATCTAGTTGTGGCCAGCAACAGAGAAAGTATTACTGCATGCTGTGTGTTGACAGCAGCTGAAATCTATCAGTAATTAGAAAACAATCCTGCCCCTTGTCAAAGCAAATGAATATAAGCTGGTTCAGGTGTCTCATTACCAAGGTGTAACTCAAGAAACATCTCATGATGGGTAAAAGTAAAGACCTCTCTCAAGACCTTCGCTCCCATATTATAGCAAACATTGCAATGGCATTGGTTACAGAATGATTAAACTTTTGAATATTGCAATGGGAACTGTTGGGGCAATATCATCATAAACTGACCACGGGCAGGTGCTCCTTGCAAGGTTTTAGCAAAGAGTGAAAATAATTTTCAGAAGACCTGTTCAAGTCCTAAGGACCACTTGTGGGGAGCTTCCGAAAGAAATGGAATTAGCAGGTACAACTTTTTCAAAGATAATGCAACTCGACTGCCGTGGCCTGTATGCTACTGTAGATCACCACACAAGACTCCGTTGCTGAAGAAAAAGCATGATGAAGCTTGTTTAAAGTTTTCTGCACAGTTTTCTGAGAGAATATAGTCTGGTCGGAGAGACCAAAATTGATTTGTGGATTGTATATGTTGTTGCTGAAATTTGGTGAAATTCAATTACAATAGCCCCATTATGTACAAAATATATATATATATATATACTGAGAAAAGTTGATGTGTTCAATACTCATTTTACCTGCTGAATGTTCTACCAGAAATCCATGTGGAACTATAAAATAAAAGAATAAAATTTTAGTGATGTAGCAGATTCATTGGTAACAATACCAATGGAATAAAATGCAACTTGGTTTACAAAGATCTCGGCCAACAAGGGAGCAAGTGTCATGTGTTTAGTGGTGGGAGACAGAGAGACATACAGATAGGCAAAAAAATGTAACACAAAATAATTTCTTTTTTAACTTTGATACTGCATTTTATTAAATATCTTTTAGGTTGAAAAAATATTTGTAACTTTTTTGTTAAGCATTGTTTTATAAATAAAAATATAAAAGAAACATTTTGATTACCAATATATAGAGACTTATATTCAGTTGAGTTTAAAGATGCTTGTCATATTTCTGTATGTTTATATTATTATTCACTTATGCCTGACATTTACTATGAAACTACAGAGATAAAAAAGTTCCTAAAACTCTGCTTGTTTCCACTTTATGTTCTTAATTTTAAGAACATAGTATTTCATACATTGATATATATTCATTAAAATCATTCTTATCTTTCACTCACACACACTGCATAGCTGTTAAGTTTATTTTGAAAACAGCTAAAGGCATACCCTTCCCATATTAAAATGCTCTCTGTGCATCCCCTTGGATTAACAAATTCCAGTTCAGAAGCGATTAACTGAATTGAAATGGGCCGATTATAGCTTAGTCATCGCTGTACAGTTTTCCCGTTCATCTATTTAAATTCATAGTAACTGTGCATAAACATACAGGCAGAAGAAAACCTAAACCTTACTGCTTAGTACATCAATTTGTCCCACTTGATTACAACACTTTGTAATGATGATTTTGCTCAGTCTAGGGTGCTGAGAAAATATGTAATATAAAAAGGTTGCAACAGCATAAAGAAAACAACAAATCAACCTTAAAGTGCTTTCGGCAAAGAATAACTTACCATTTGGCATGGAAAAGATTTGCTGTAACTCAAAGTAAGCAAGAAAACTATTCTTCAACACATAAAATGTATTTTGAAGAAGGAATTGATCTTAAGGGAATAGTATGGATAGTGTGAGGGATATAAGGAAACAAAAAAGGCATATTTAGAATCAAATAATTATTTTAATGTCTAGGCTTTTATACTTTATTTTACTATGTTGTGAGTTCCATGCTTTAATGAAAAGAATGGTACTACCTCATAGAAATAAATGTATTTTTTTTTACAAATATAGATCAANGTATTGGAGGCATTGGAGAATTAGAAATACCCTTAGCCATTAGATGGTAATGAAGTTATATGAATGTATAACATTTTATGTGAAAATAGTAAAACAATAACAATTATAGCAAAAAAAAAATCTGTTCTGTTGTATAAATATTATTGTTTCAAAACAGTGTGTTATGTTATTTTTTCATATTTATTTTTTTATTTATATAAAGTGTAGTAGCGGCATACCTAAAATAAAAATAAAAAACATTTAACCACAGAGACTGTGACGGTAGTTGTAGCCTCTCCGCATATGACAGCAGAGAAAAATGTTTGCCTGCATTCTATCCATAGATACGCATTTATGCTAAATACTGGAGCTTGTGGCCGCTCAATGAGCTCTAGATCCACTTTAATCTCTTTATCTGGTCCAAGAAAACATGCAAGAAAACAAGCTGCGCCCTCAATCTATGGTGCAAGTTACACACCAATTATTTAAATGAGAGAAATGGAGAGAGAATACATAAGGACTTTGCGCCGGGATCCATGTTCTTAATTGTCGATCTGTGCATGCAGGATCAGTGCATCCAGAAAGGCCGATGTATGCTATGCTGCTATGAATCGGCTCCGATGTCACTTAGTAAGGGAACCCATTTCAACTGAAGTGGTGAGTCATGACAACTGGGTATTGGACCCCAGAGTGTTTCATGTTGAATCCTGTGAGTCAGATTCATTCAGATACCTTGTGATTTGGACCTCAATTTTTTTTCATCTTACGATCACATTGAGTAACACTAGTTCTTCATTTACGTGTGCAGGATTAAAAGGCTTTACTATTATTTACACAATTTACCATGTTAAAAATTTCCACAATACACATCTTTCATCTCTATATGTAATGTAACATATTTCACATTACAGCTCGTTCACAAAATACATCAGTGTCTTATATATAAAAAAAATATTAGCAATTCTTTCAATTCGTTCAATCTTTTACAATACAAAAAAAATCTCCTTTACTCCAAGTCTATCATAAGCATTATTACTATCAATTTGTATATTATATGAATTATTATACAAGTGATCTATTATGTTTACAATCACACTTAATGTAATATTATTACTAAATGCAGTATGTGTCCATGTTGTATTCATATCCGGTTACCAATAATATTTGCAGTAATTTATATGAACCTGTGAGCTATTGTCAAATGCATAAAAAGAGAAGCAAATACATGAAAGGGGATGTGACATATGTTTAAATCATATGTTTCTGAAGTTTGACAGAGCATGAAATTTTTTCTTTATAGAAGGTGCCTTTGGGGATTGAAGAATGACATTACTATGCACTTGTTTAGGAAAGAATACTTAGAAATACTTTCTATCCTCTGGTGAATTCNTGTACAACATCAGTCAAGAAAAACTTTCAATCTCTGCAATGTTGCAAATATACATGCATAAAAATACTGCGTGTTGACAGGAGCAATCATCCATGTTTGTATAAAATGTATGTGTTTCTGTCTATTTTCCAATCATAAAAAAGTGGGCTATAACAAGGATAAATGGTGTCTAAAAAGAGAACATCATTACCTTATTAAAATAGCCAGGCCACACTATATATGCACACCATATTTAGCAGCATAAATGAGGCATGAAATTGAAAAAAAATTATTTTAATTGAATATAGTACAGACATACAAAAACAAGCAGCTCAAAACAGTTCAAAGACACGCCAAGTCTCTCAGAGAGATATTATTGTAATTACCAACAGGTTGTTAATACATACACATAGCGTGCATGCAGATCTCCCCTCCTCTCCTAACAGGACTTATATAAAGCTGTCCCTGGCAATTAGCACTGAGGGAGATCAATCCATAGGGTCAAAGCACATATTCATCAGTCATCGGAGTCTCCTGGCCCCAAAAGGCAAATCTGACGCGCGTTATGCTGCAATCCGGCGTCAAAGATGCTAAGTTGCTGCATAGTTGAATTGATTCAATCTCTGATTGGTTGATCTATAATTAATCCTAACATATCATTGATTTCTAATGAGCAAACAACATGTGTAGCACCTCAATGGTTCTTAATGTTTTTAAACAATGCTTATGGATCAGGGAATGAAATAAGAGATCATTACTGTTTTTATTTTGAAATAAATGACCATGCATAAACTAACACAGAGGGTCAACTGAGCTCACAATAAAATATTTTAGCAAACAAATATTNATTTCTATATTGACAATTTACACACGATTAAATCCATGAAATTTTTATTATCTCTGCTTCCGATGCTTTGTAGCAATTTTATATCATAAATCACATTTTATGCAACATGTTTCTCTAAATATAATCCTTATCGATACATGACTAAAAATACATTTACCAAATAACAATATTTATAGCTATAAGATTTTACTACTTTCTCATTTTAGTCATTTAAAGGTGCAGCCAATATACAATAAATATTTGTAAACCACATTTAAAATGGCTCTTTAATAATGAGTTAGGTCTCACTTAAAGGCATTCAGTGAGGCGATAATACATGTGTCCTCCTCTGAGTGGATGTGCTTTGGGTAATGTTCCCAAAACATAATGTTCCCAGTCACTTCTGGTGTAATAAATGATTAAGAAATATGGCCAAAATTATGTATATTGTGGGGTTGAATAAGATGGTTGTAATTGGCCTGTCCCATTCTGCAGATTTCTATCACACACAGCTGTTCTCATGGTCCTCTGGTCCTGCCAGTGTCTATCAATGTCTCTGAAGCCTTGTCATTCAACAGAATCATGGCAGATGATTACTACACTGAGTTTCTCTATGTAAAACTATACTAGAAGCAACCCCTCTACCATATCACACCATTTTACCTCAAAATTTCCAAATGACACTCTGTCTCCTCACCAGGGCCGCTGCCATGATCACCTGGGCCTGGGAGTCACAAACTCACGGGCCCCCCACGTGATGCCGGGATGTTGTGATGTTATGACTAAATCGTACAGTGTGTGGGGAACCGCACAAAAAATTATCTTTTATATGTTTTTTTTCCCTTTGTCAGAAGTTGTAATGGAGGTCTTTGTTAAGTCAATAAACAGAGGAGGTGACAAGATTCTGTCCCTAAATAAAACAATATAGCAATCGATTATGACGATTGTACAATAATGAGGTACATGTTTACAAAAAAATGTTATGAATATGAAACATGACTGTGCCACCAGACATTTTGTGTGTATATTAGTAAATTCAACAGGAAAATAGTAATATTTTTGAATAAAATGCCCTTTAAACGTGTAAGCTTTATTACTGATTAAAAATCATACTTTCGTTGTTAGGAACCATGAAACGTACGAACGTTTGTGCTTTTCATACACCTAACAACGCTGGGATCATTTGTATGTTTTAATGTTTATACAACTCACAATAGACACATTGACGTAACAGAGAATTATTTATTTAACTTACATACGCATTTGTATCACGTAAGCATAGTAACATTATGTGCATAGCAAATTGCAAATGTTGCTGGCATAGAGATTATGTATTTTTTATGTGAACATCAATATGAGACACTTCTCATCCATACAATAACTGTCAAGGGAATGATTTATTGTAAATTTTACGTTATCTAAATATGTTACAAAACCTAAATGTATTTTTGTAATACAAGAAAAATGGAAAAGGTTTGTGCCTTTTTTACAGACCATACCATTAGGATGCCATAATGTCTCAACATGTTAACACATACACTGAAAAAAGTATAGCAATACTCAATGTGAGTGTCATTAACAAACATTAACACGTGGTTACTCCATTGTAAATAATAAAGATTTGGCTATTTGGTCCATAACCACCATGTTATTATATAGGGCACAGCTGTTACTTTTCATTTCTTTGGCTAGTTGAATGTTGTCTTGGACCAACTGCAAAAATTTAAGGTGTACTTCGTGCAACTTTGAAGGTTGAGTCTCTGTTGGTGGACAACCATTTGAACTTGTTGAGATATTGTCACTGATAACAATAGGTTCTGTAAAGTATAAAAAATGTAAAATAAATCAAGTATATTGCATAAAATTTGTCATGTTTTTTTTTAACATTGTGAACCATTGTATTGAACGGTAACAGGACATTATTATGCTAATTATGTCTATAATGTCACTAAGACACAGTAACATCTGTGTTATATGTGTTATAATGTGTTATACGTGTTATATCATAATGTAATACAAATGTACTACAGCAAAAATTTATTTATGGCCTGGCATAAAAAAATATGAAGTGCTTTATAGTAATAGTGATGTCCTTTGCAACCATATTGACTTAGGTCATTCTAATTGACTATTATGTATAGTCACATATGATAAGCATGTGCAGTACAGTGAGGAATAGCAGTAGCATAAAAAGAATGGTTATTAAAAAAACAAAACTTTTTTATATTTCTTTAAAGATAGTATCACTCTCATTAATACTGATGCACATATGATTAAGAATGTATTTTTCACATCATACACCTCCTAATAACTGTAAATACGTTCTGTTACTAATTTGAAACAGGATTTCTACTTTAAAATTACCATCAACTGTACTTCATATAACATACTTTACTTGTTGTGCACATAGTAAACAATACAGATGTTATAAATTTGCGCTAATCATGATCTAAACTGTTCCAAACATAAATACAGAAGTATTATTGTACCCATCATATAAAGAATGATATAGAAACATATTTTTTTTAAATCAATATTACAAGCATACAGGTTATCTTTGTACTATGACCTATACACTTAATAGTAATGTTGAACACACACACACACACACACACACACATGATGACTATGCCATGACTATGTAAAAATGTCCCATAACGCTGTGGCTGCGGTCTTTTATAACAGAAGGTTCATGATGGAAAGATCACATGACGCTAAATAGATACAGTAATTCAGCAAATGATGTAGGTTAGTTTTGAGTGGGAACGATTGTAGCCGAAGCGTCACAGAAGAGGTAGACCACATAGTCATTACCTCGGATGTAACAGATGCTTCTGGATTCTTAAAGGTATATAGTATATTTTTCGTGTAAAATGGTATTGATTTAACATGGTGATATGTCTCTTATTTATCTAATATGACACATGTAGTTTAACATAAGCTAAATAAAAAATAAGAAAATAATAAAAATAATGCTTGTAGCCAACCATGCCAGTACTATACACACCTCCTGTTACTGAAATAAATATATGTAAATCATTATCGTGGGCCATTTTCTTTGTGTCTTGTGAACAGAGCCCTAATCTAGTGGACCTGACAGTGTAAAAGTAAAACAATATATGTAAGCAAGTATGTAATGCGAGCTATAAAATTAAAATATATACAATGTTTAACATTAGTACTAACAAAACCAACAAAATTAATGTGAAATAAGTTAAAAGTACAAAATTTTGTTGAATATCTTTTCCTAGGTGCACTTATTGTCTTCATGCTAGTACGAAATATGGCGGAAAAAAGAGAATATCTAAGAGAATTTATAGAAATGTACCTAGCACATCCTTGTCTATGGCAGTGTAAGTCGCCCGACTACACAAATAAGGTGAAACGTGCGTTGGCTAAGCCCTCCTTGAAATAAGTAAAGTGCACTATCCAAATGCGACATATGATTATGTCAAACATAAGATATAAAATCTTAGAACTGTGTACAAAAAAGAACTTAATAAAGTGAAGGATTCCAAAAAATCTGGAGCTACTGCTGACAAAGTATACGTACCAATGTTACTGTACTACAATTTGTTACACTTTACAGCAAGTAGTGAAACTGCAAGTCCTTCCATAACGAATATCGATGAGTGTGAAGAATCAGTAGAGGACACAACAGATGATACAGAAATGGTAAATTTTATTTAATTTTGCAACACACAAAAGAATCTAATTATGTCATGCAACATGTTTAGTATATACTAAAAATAAATTCTTATTTAAAGTAACATGTCATCTTGCCATGGCACCGCACCTATAGCATTGACAGCACATGACAACTACACATAATTTGTCATTAATCAAGAAAATACATTCAAGTGGGCGCTTGAAAATAAAAATAGAAAGTCTCCAAAGATTCAAAGTCTACAGATTCCTACTTCCAATCTTCAATAACACGTTGCAGCCCTTTAATTCAAAATTTTCCTTTATTCCAATATTTATTCTCAAAAAGAGATTAAAAGAGTATAAATACATATGCAATTAAAACATATAAAGTGCAATATTCAAAAATCACAATAAAAGCAATAAAATCTGAACAGTCTGAGCTCTGCCTCCCTAAGGGAGATAAGCCGCACGACGTACCCGAATGATCGTTGGAATAAGCTCAGTCTCTCTCCCAGGTGTCTAGCCGCGGGCCCAGCGGGGAAGATAGAGGGCGTCTCCGGGCAGTGGTGTCGGCGTCTCCCTCGGCAGTCTCCGGCTCTCCACACCTGACGCGTTTCGGGGAAGTCCCTTTCTCAAAGGTGAATGGATTTCTGTTCACGTTGGGGCTGTTCTTATATTCATCCTTGCTGACGTCATCCTCTCACGTTACTTAGTATTCTTTGTATTCTTTGGTATTCTTTTGGTTGATCCACAATAAAGTTCCTTATTTAAAACTATACCATTTTCCTGCAGTGTTTTTCTAAACAAAATAGGACTGCTCCATATTCATCTTAAATTGGTATGGAGGAAGCGGCTGGTGATCGCTATGTATTCACACTTTCTTAAAGGGGTAATGCCCCTTTTCTGCATATATCATTTAACATTAGTAAGTTAAAACAAATCACATCACTGTTATATTAGAATACAGGGGGCGGGTGGGGGGGGGGGAGAAGAGGGGTGGGAGAGAAGAAAATTTAGTCATAGTATTTTCTCTATCTCTCCATTCCTCTGGATCTTACTTCCAAAAGGAAGATTTACAGACAGTTTTATAGCAATCTGTTTCCTTAAAGTGGCAGTGTCTTATTTATCAATGAATCTTACAATATTCTTAAAAAAAAAAATGGCAGTGTCTTATTTATCAATGAATCTTACAATATTCTTACAAAAATCTTACTTCTAACATCCAAAAGATATATCTTTGGTTATTTTGAATGCAGGATATAGAACCTGTGGTACATTGAGAGGAGCGGCTGGGAATCGCAGTTTGTACATAATTTGTCATGGCGTAAGTTTATTTTGATATGGAAATTTTGGAAACGATTGCTAATAATCCTAAAAGCATTTTCGACAACTCTACGTGCACGTCTATAATTGTAAATGCGCCTTTCTTTGTTTAATATTCGCTGTGGGAAAGGACGCAACACATTGGTATGGTAGGCAAATGCTTCATCGGCAACAGAAACAAATTGTAAACCGCACTCATTTTCTTCTGGTGTTGGCAAATGTAATTGATTATGCCTGTCCTCCATTGTCCTTTATTCCGACATTCTTCCATTTTTCCCAACGTGGACATAAATAAACTCATAATTTGCATTCACAATAGCCATCAGAACGACACAAAAAAAAACCCTTATAATTATAGTAAAAGAATCCACTGTTTGCTGGTTGGGTTATGTGGACATGTTTGCCATCCAGGGCACCACCGCAGTTTGGGAAATCCCAGCGTCTTTTGAAATCACCAGCAATTGTTTTCCATTGCTCTTCTATGTGTGGAAACTGAAAACTTTATAAAAAAATGTATATAATATACATTATTATATAACCAATAATTTTTCTTTTTTACAGCCCTCCTGAGAGTTTGCCTTCGGCGCAAAGTAAAATTGCGACAACTTCTAAAGTATATACAAGAATATATTGTCCAAAGGCAAACTGATATGGATAGCCACGACGATTTAACAAACGAAGTATTGACAACTGCTAAACAATGTCTAGAATCCAAAATAGATAAATTGCTTTTGGTATTATGATTGCTGCACCATTACGCGACATGAATCCTCGATACATTCAAAAAACCCCAAGATTGTTAAATGAAACATTATGCAGAGGTTCA
>JABWIB010007832.1:0-17229 GCA_016617825.1 Platyplectrum ornatum
TTTTTTTTACATTTTTTACTAATAGCCTGTTTGTGAAAAATAAGCACAAGATCTGTGCTTATTATTAGAAGCCTGACAGATCTGTAAGATCTGTCAGGCTTCTGTACCTTTAAAAGCAGCGATCGGCTAGTCATGAATGACTAGCCAATCGCGGCTCTTGCCGGGGACAGGACCAATTTTGGTCCTCCCCGGCTTCCTTACAATGGCAGCTGTCAGGGAGACCTTTAAACGAGCGCCGTACATGTACGGCGCTCGTCTTTACGGACCTTCCGACTGCGCCGTATATATACGGCCCAGGGTCGGAAGGGGTTAAGTATATCTGATCATATAAAGGTACACAGATCTATAAAGACATAGATCCACAATAAGATGTTGTTCTGTTAATTTAGGACTGCCCAATATTGGGTTTATAATATATTAATATTGGTCATATATGTGGAATTTTAAAAAGTCTCAAATATATGATTCACAAAGGGATACAACCCAATATTAAGAAAATTGGAGATAGAAAGAGTGGAAAAGTCGTTGTTTGGTATTGGGATATATTTTTGGGGGGTGCAATAAATTTTAATTGTTTTAAGCATTTTTGGTTAATTTTAAGTTTATAATATACAAATTAAATGCATAATTAAGTTAATACACAGTATCCTTTAACACAGAGGATCCCAAAGTCTTCTTCACTTCATTTCCATATATGTGAAACTTGAGGTTAAAGAGAATTGAAAAGTGGACAAGATTTTTAATTGAATTTAGGAACATTAAGAAAGACTTAAGAACTATTGCTGATAACCATATTATATTTTACATATACGGTTCATTAAGTATATATGCACACATAGGGAGATGTAGGGAGTTGAGTTCGGGAGGATATCAGTTCCACTAGTATTAGATCATTTCAAATGAGTAATGATGGTTCCACTAGTTTCATTTTGAAGATTGCTTTTTGGTTTATTTGGAGGTTGTAGGGACCCCAAGTGTGGTAGTACCCTGCAGCACATCTGAAGTGTGGGTAATAATCCTCAAATCCTGCTTGCACCATTGTTTTGTACATCACACACACACACACTAGAAACTTTAAAGGATGGCTATGCCAATGAAATTTCAACTTTAAAGCTCTTGTATATAATGCCATGAATATGCAAAACTCAGTTTATAGATATGTTTTTATACAAATCAGTTAATAATAAGATTATAATCAACTAATCAATTAGTTAGCAAAACAATTTACTTTTAATAACTAATAAGTTGTCTTTTATTGCTCTTTTCTGGCTTCATTAGGATATAGTAGCATTTTGGGAAAAATATACAGCTCAGTATTCCAATGTCTGAAGCCATAATTGCAAATATCTCTACTATGACCATGTTTTTCCCTTTACTGCTCAGATATGCTGGTATAGCGCAGACCCAAACACTGCAGAACACCAGCATGCTGAAGGTGATGTATTTGGCTTCATTGAAGATGTCCGGTAATGTCCTCACCATAAAAGCCAGAAGAAAACTCACAGCTGCCAGGAGCCCCATGTAACCCAACATAAAATAAAAAGCAAGAACAGAACCCTCATTACATTGGATGATGATTATTCCAGCATAAGATTGTCTATCACACTCTTGAAATGGAGGAGAAACTGATAACCAGACAGCACCGATGAGAACCTGAACGGATGAACAGATCAACACAACCAAATTGGACAATTTTACACCTATCCATTTCTTCCAGGGACTCCCGGGTCTGGTTGCATTGAAAGCAATGAAAACCATAATAGTCTTGGCCAGTATAGAAGATACAGCCACGGTGAAGAATACTCCAAAAGATATTTGACGTAACATGCAGGTGATGTCCACTGGACGACCGATGAACAAATACACACAAAGTAGGCACAACTTGAGGGCTATCAGAAGAAGGAAGCTGAGGTGCTTATTATTGGCTTTTACAATGGCTGTGTCCAAAAATAAAACAAAAATTCTGATTATACAGGAAGTAACTATAACAAACAAGACAGATATAGAAGAAAACATTACAGCTAAATTATCTGTCTCATATGTTAGAAATTCTACTATCCTGGGAACACACTTATCTTTATTCCCATTCGGCCATTTATCTTCTGGACATTTCAGGCAATTCTCACTGTCTAAAATGAATGGAACATAACGTTTAATTAACAGTATTTTAATGCCATGTATTTTCCACTTAGATTTTCTATAACAAATAGCGACTGTACTCCTTATCTTGCTTACCGTGACTAATAATTAGGCACATTTATTTCAACTAAATAAATAAATGAAAAGCAACAATAAATGATACATTACAGATGTGACACTTTATTATGTCTCTAAAAGACTGTCGTGATGTGGAGTTTATCACAGAAGCATGTTAAGGGTGAATAACCCTGAATGGGGTTAAACCCCAAGGTTGTGTATTCAGCCTTCATAAGTAAAAGGAGGGGTGGAGCTTAATATGGGGTGACAGGGGCCAGCCAATAGGGAAAATGATACCTGAGGAAGAAAAGGTTTAAGACGTGAGGTGGGGGAAGGAGCTTCCCTTTCTCCTCAGGACAGCTAACAGAGACGATACTTTGCAGGACAAGCTCTACCACCCACCCTCACCTTTTTTTAGTATGCGGTAAGGTTTGAGGTGTAAGTATAGGGCGGTAAGGCAGCTGCGTTGAGTGTTTTTGAAGTTAAAGTTCACAATTGTTAGTATGGTTAAAAAGTTTACCAACAGGTGGGAACAGTTGATAGGTGTAAACACGCAATTGGCATGGGACTTTAACGCAATTGGCGTTATTGTGTAAGAGTAACACAGGTGTGCACAATCGGCGCAATTTCGGGGCCACGCCTTTGCGGGCGGGTCTCTGAGAATTAGTATTGATAGAGTCTTTTGTTATTATAATATGAATATGTAATACGCACTGCCTTTTTATTCGCCACCTATGAGTTGTGTTGTAACCTGTATTTCATGTGTTAAGACTAATAAAGCTGCCATTTATTTTGCCACAAAGCCATGTGTCTCGTCAAGTTATTCTTAGACAAGTTGTAATAAATATGAGTAGTATGAGTTTATATGTTCTTGAGCCATGCTATCAGAAAAGTTGCAGTTCAAACAGTAACTGCTAGGTGGCGTATCAGTACAGAAGATTTAAACCCTTGTCACAGGCAGGACAACCTGTGTGCTGTTACACATTAGTGCAGCTTTTTGACACATTTCCTGAAATCTACATGTGGCAAAGCCAACCATGAATACCACAAGGTATTTTAGATAATTTATTGTGACATCTATATGTTGAAATTACTACAATAAAAAATCAGTATAATACTCCTAACCTTCAATGTATGCTTATCTTACACTAAATATTGTCTGCCTACTGACAATATACAAAACAGAGAAAGACAATTTAAAATATATACATTAAAATATCTAAAATAGGATTTGCAAAGCCCAGTATGAAAATGATAACTTTCTTACTTTACATACTAAAATAAACAAATATTGTATATGGGCTGCATTTTCTTATTTCCAGATGTGTCCGTTTTCCTTTCTGGTTATTATTTACATGAAGAATAACATAACAAAACTGATTGCCATATTTTATTGGAGACTAGTTTTTACGCTTCCAGATTTAATTCAATCTTTCAATCTTAACATAGGATCTACTCTTAAAGTAGTCTGCAGATAATAATTGATTTTACCAGTTTACTTTAAGAATTTACAGATTCGTAATAAAAATACCGCTTGGAACTAATAGTGTGTGGATGCTTTTGTAAGTTGCTGCATATGTCAGTAAAATACATTAAACTTACCAGATGTATTGGATATCTCTCCTTCTGAACATGGAATACAGTCATAGCAGCAAGTGTGATAACCTTCTCTCAGAGCTCGTCTAGTTCCTGGAAGACANGTCACTTACTGAATACTATACATCACCATTCACTGACGAATTTTGATCACTGACGAACGCTGACGAAAAGAAATCTCTGCAGAATTCGTCAGTTAGTGAATTCCCCCCCAGGACCAGGAAGAAAACACACTGATGTGACCTACTGGCAGCTCCAGCCAGCGTTCAGCCACTTCACAGTGCAGGAAAGTCTCTGAGGGCAATATTCATGCTACCTGTACCCTGTGTTCCTGGATAAGAAACCTCCAGCAACGATTGTAGCAGGTGAGTGCTGTGCATGAGACTTATACAGCAGAGGAACGAGTTATTGCATTCAGTTAGTTTAATACAGCCCAGTAGTGACAGGTTCCCCTGCTTTGTGTCATGCACAGGAATTTCCTCTGCTGTAATCGCAGCTGGAGTATTATTTATGACAGAAGCCCATACATGTTATATACCTTATCTTTCTCTGAGATTTGAAACATCCAATCCTCCATAGATAACCACTAGCTGTATACATGTTCCTATGGTGGTTATCTATAGAGCATTAGATGTTTATTACCTCAAAGATATATACACAGGGTGGTGGTTGCTCCTTTTTGATTTACCCTGTGACCCCAGAGAGCAGTGAGAGAATGAACTCTCAGACATATTCTCCCCCCTCCTCTCCAGGAGACATCAGCAAAATAACAGAAGATCATACAGCAGGGGATCATACAGCAAGGGATCATACAGCAGGGGATCATATAGCAAGGGATCATACAGCAGGGATCATACAGCAGGGGATCATACAGCAAGGGATCATACAGCAGGGATCATACAGCAGGGGATCATAGAGCAGGGATCATACAGCAGGGATCATACAGCAGGGATCATACAGCAGGGATCATACAGCAGGGGATCATAACAAACTCTATATTTTGAGTGGAAATGTTGGGGGGGGGGGGGTCGTCTTATACGCCCAGTCGTATAAGGTACACAACAAGGTACACAACAAGCTTCAATATATTCCACAATTTTCATATTATATATATATTCCTCAATATTCTTCTTTAGTTCAGTATCCCTGCAGCCTGACATATTCATGGATTTGGATATGGGATTTTTTTACAGGTATGTATGAATGTATGTATATGGATGGGATGTGTATGTATATGGCTGGGATGTGTATGTGTGTATATGGATGGGATGTGTATGTATGTATATGGATGGGATGTGTATGTGCGTATATGGATGGGGTGTGCATTTATGTATATGGATGGGATATGTATGTATGTATGTATGTATGTATGTATGTATGTATGTATGTATGTATATGGTTGGGATGTGTATGTATATATATGGACTGAAGGTGTGTGTGTGTGTATATGGCTAGGATGACAACGTTCTCAGAAATCTCAATACAATATAATATTATCTCCAGGTACACAAATATACACAAATTAAGAACAAAAGATTCACAAATTAAGAACAATCCTGCTTCAACTAAATAACGATTGTTATTTATACAAAACAAGTGTTTTTAGCTGTACAGTTATAGGCTTGCAACTCTTAATTTTAAGAATGACACAAATAGTGAACACTTCAGAATAACTTCATTTAATGCACTTAAAATACAAAATACATAAAGACAAACAGACCCCATCAGCTGCCACCACATCTACTCTACTACTCTGACTCCTCTGCGCTACACAGAAGTGTCTGTTCAGCGCTCTACACTTTTCCCTCCCTCCAGTCTACACTCACATAGATGTTTTAACATCATAAAAAATACTGATGAGGTGAACAGTATCACTGACATGAAGTGGCTCACAAATAGGAAACACCACCTGCTGGCTGCAAAGTGTTATTGCAGCCTCTTCATACATTTCCCGAAGAGTTTGTGCACGGAATGTATACTCATATCGCAACAAGGTAGTATTCAAGCAAAGTTACAAAGTGTCACATCTGTATGTGGAAATTTACACTCTGGCCAAATCATGTTTCATTTCAGGAGCAGTTTAATAAAATTAATTCTTATTCATAATACTTTATTGTGTACTAATTGCACACAGATACTGTCCAGCACTGATAGCTATCTCAGAACATGCCCTTTTGTCACCACTTACTCTACCTTTCCACGTTTCCACATGATTTTATTAGGCTTAATATAGAGGTGCTTGTCTTTTGAAAGTAAAGAATCAAAATACCCCACATAAATATCATAAACAATTCTTTTTATATTAATCCAATTCACAATTTCCAGATGTTCATATAATTCTCCATTTTCGTTAAAAAATATTGCTTGATTATTTGTCATTGTCAATTTTAATTTCTTGAAAATGTTTTTTAGCTTTAAAAAGAAAATAAAAGCTTGATGTGAGAATTACTACAAGGTAATAAAGGTTAATTCAGCTAAAATTAAAAATAAAAAGTTTTAAAACTGGACTTCAGAAGCTTTGTTAGAGGTTACAAAATCTTACACACATCTCATCATTCTGTTTCTCCATACTATCCTTCATCTCTTCACACTTTATTCCAGTTTTGCCACTTACCTGTGCAATTTATGGGACTTTGTTGAGCAGATGAGTTGAGGGGTCACCATAGGCATCAGGGATAGAGTCCAGGGATAGAAAAGTTTCAGGAGATTCAGGACCCAGAGATAGTTAGTGATATGGAGGAAGCTAAGGAGGGCTCTCTCCAGATCCACCCATGGTTTACTTGGGCAGGGATGCAGGTCTCCTGATAGCGGCAAAGGTCCGGAAGGGCGGCGCCTCCCTGACACTTTGTCAGAATTATGCAGGAATAAGCCAGTTAAGGGGGTCTTCTTACCCAGGCATGGGAGGTCACGAGCGAGTGCAATTTGTTCACGAAGGGCGAAGGTAGCAAAAGAGGGATTGTATGAAAAAGTACAGTACCTTTGGGAGGATCATCATTTTAAAAGTGATCTTATGCCACATCCAGCCACCTACAAGACATTTCAGGGAAGCTAGCAAGGGTAAATATTAAACTGAGAATACCTGTGTCAAGAGAGCTTGAATCTGAATACCTAAGAAGTAAAGGGACACTGATCTCCACACATACAAGGGCTTCAATGCATTCAGTGTGGTAGGGGAAGATAAACTGTAAGGGCTTCCATTTTAGAGGCATTCAATTTATATAGGGAGACAGCGCTAAAATCCAAGAGAACTAAGTGTAGGATAGAGAGTGAGGCGCCATGGCCAGAGACGAGTTTTGTGGAATGTAGAGGCAAACGAGAAACTGGGAAAGGTGAGAAACATGCAAAATAGTAGAGGAGTGAGCAAGAGAACCATTAGCTTTAAGGTTGTACAGGCTCGAGTAATAATCAGAAAATTGATTAGGTATGAGTGCAGGATTTAAAATCGTCTCCCACTGACTGGTGGATATACACATAATCCTAGTCTGCATTTCTTGAGCTCTAAGTTTACGCACAAATCACACCTTGGAAATAGTAAACGTATGTTGCTCCAAATACAGAAATCCCAATATTTAGACAAATATCATCACACAAAGTAGACTTGAATGAATCCTCGATAAAGATTCAGCCACAAATTGGGAAAAAAATATAAAATTTATTTAAAAAATTTAGACTTTATTAAATATACTATTAAAACATGGATCCTATTCTGATCCTCTATTCTCTAGAACAACTGAAAGGCAATGAATGAAAGGGGGATTTTAAGGGGGAAAGGACTAATCTCTATGCTCGCCCTATACAACCCTGTCCTAATACTAATGCTAAGCTGCCTACATATAATGCAGGGGGACCGCCCTGATAAGAGCGCCCCTGCCCGGAACGTAAACTAAGTATAATCTGTCTTTCCCTATATGGTCCTATTCTAATTACTATACCTCGTTTATACTAACCTAAAGGTGTACTCCTCACAATACCCTTTATAAAGGTGTAAGGAAGGAAGGTTTGTAAAAATAAGCACTAATGTTTGTAGGTATATAATAGGCACTTTACATAGTATAATTATAGGCTCTTTACATCACAATTACTATACAAAACAGTTGCTCAACAAATAAGGTTAAACCCTTTCTGAATCGGCACGTTACATGTGAAAGATGGACAGAATTATATAGTAGGCACTTTACATAGTATTATTGTAAGCTCTTTTGCATAACAATAATTATACAGAGCAGTTACTCAATATATCAAGTTTAAACCCTTTCTAATTCGGCACGTTACATGTGAAAGATAGGCACTAAAATATACCACAATACATATAGACAAAGGTACTTTCGATTAACCATACATAAATAAGTATGTGGTGGTCCGCCCTTAATGTTATTTATCCAATATTACAGATTAAGCAACAAAATGTTAGATCCCCCGCCCAGCGCTGTGGCGCTAGCAGTGTGGGGGGTCGTTTAACAAGGTTGGCGCTTATTAGTTACAGGTTTGGTGGTGCAAGCCAAGTTCGGTCCCTTAGGCTTTATTGGGAGTTANTCCCCGNGNCTTGGCCCAACTGTTGGGCACTCCATTGTTAATGGGTGTTCCTAGTTATTATATGTACCAATTAGTTAAGTGTTTGCACCACCCGTTATAGTAGCGCCTTTAAGTAATTTAGGTAAGNTATTTAAAGGTATTGGATTCTCCTCCCCACTGCTAGTGTGCCACCCGTGGATGNTGGCTAAAGCCAGGAATATATACAATTCTAATTCGGCCCAAATTCGGTTTAATTAATAAAACTGTGCCCCCTTTTTAATCGCAATGCAACGTCTCAGACTGTTTATTGTGTCGGTGTCAATTATTGGGAATGGGGCAGCGGGTGGGGGCAAAGCACATCCGGCCGTTTGGCAATTTAAAGATCACAAGAGTTTTTATTTATTGGATATCAGTAGTTAGATTTGCGCATCTGAGAATACCCATTTTTTTTTTCTTCCAAATAGGTATTCATGTCTGGGTATAGATAGCACGTCCCTGACACAATGATTAAAATGTCATTTTGGGAGTTTCTAATTAAAAGTGTGGATTAAACCTGGTTGCAAATTTAAACAGATTGATTGTGTCCATGTCCTGTAAAAAAAAAATTATTATGAAAAAAGTTGGCCCTTTGTGCTATTGACTGGGAGCCCAACTACCAATCATTTAATGGTAGGGTATAAGTCAGTGTATTATGAGGTTTTTTTTCAGTACTTATGGAAATGTATAAGAACTTGTGCTTCTGTTTCAGGACTTTTATGAACCTTGCTTCTTTAGTTTTGATACCCCTCAAAAAGGTCTTTCACTGCAACACCGTCCATAAAGGTGAATATGTTTTGGGTTCATTTGCACCAAGTTACCCAACAACGAAACTCAGTGTAGTACTCCTCAGACAATCTTCTCCACTGCCAGATGTTTGCCGATTGACATAAATCATGGTAAGAGTCTTTGGGTAGACCCAGAGCCTAGATAATACTGGGAAGCAAGGTAACACTGAAAGGCCAGGTTACACTGGGAGGCAAGGTAACACAAGGTGCCAGAGAACAAGAAGTGGATAAATGCTTAGATGCTTTTTCTATGGCTTTTAATACTCTATACTCCTTAAATTGACCATGGATCTCTAGCACACCTTAGTACACACTGCTGTTCACTATCAATAGGAAACAAGCAAATTTGCAGACTAAGAAATAAGAAATTATTATTAATATAATTTTAAGGCACTACATTGTATTCCATACTGCATGCAGAGCTTTACAACAGAGAATACAGTTGATGAATAAATACATACAGTAGATAGTTTCAGGAAAAATAGAAGAGGGGCAGAGATGGGTTCAGGTAGAGGGAGATGACAGGAGTATGGAGGGCCCTACTCATGTGAGGTAACATGCTACGCAGGAGGGGTGGACGGTACAGAACACATTGGTATGAGGAGGGAGAATGTAGAAATATTAGGTAAGGGATTGGTAGGCCAAACTAAATAAGTGAGTATTGAGGGAGCATTTGAAGGCTGTTACTGTATATAGCCTAGGAATTGTGTGTTCACAAGTGTGTTTTGTACTCACCTTGTGTTGATAATTAAATAATTGTAAACCCTGGCTTACTTTGTTCTTAGTCAAATAAATATACAAATCATGTAAAGTTTGTGCCATACTGATGACTGAAATATAAACTTTGTATGCTCCCGGATCACCTGTAAAATTCATTGTTTGTGATACATTATGTTGCAATTTAGTGCAGTTCTGAAGATTTTCCATGAGATATTGTGCTATTATTTCATTCTTCAGTGAATTTCTTGAAAAACAACGAAATGCATAGATCCAAATGTCTTCCAGTACCTTGTCTGTGGGATGACTGGATGGATGCAGACTACACAAAACATCATATAATCCGGGAATAACACGTAAAGGATGGGAAAACACTATACTGTATTCCACTAGTTCATTCATATAAGGAAGTTCTAATGCAAATGACCATGACGCTTGAAGAATAAATGTTTTATGAATGAGATATGTTTTTGCTTTCCATAAATAATTCATAAATTGTATATTAAATGTCCCACAAAGAATAATAATCTCAGTGGATAATCTTTGTAGATCAGCAGGAATGTTCAAAATCGCAGACATACTTGCCTTGATTTTTTGTTCAATACAAATGCCATATTTATAAAATAGATTGCTCATATGCATCATCTCACGTTCTCCATTATCATCATCTGATGTGATGATGGTCACCCAGTTCCACTTAAATTTTTGCAATAATTCTGCAGTTGCAACATGCTGAACTCGGTAGTTTTGGACTGTGCGAAAAAAGTTCGGATAAAGAACTCTGTCACTGAGCAGCGGGTCTCTGGCTCCATAGCTGATCTGGAATGGAAGGTGCATACCTCAATAACAAAGAAAATAATTACATGCAATGCTATTTTTTTTAAAACGTACCACAAACAAACCACACACTATCCAACGTACTTAAGCTGCCCGGGAGGTTCTTCACCCAGATACCAACAAATGTGAGCGGACCTGTGAAAAATAGGTCAGTGAGGAGTTTTACAAAAGTTAAATATGTGTAGGGTTGGGATAGGACCCACACAAAGGATCTCATTTGGAAAAGTGGCCAGAAGATTTTTATTTTATCTATAGCAAGTTGCAAGTTGGGAACTCAAATCTGAATGGTTGCTATGGGCAATCTCACTGCAATCTCACCGCTTTGTAAATATAGCCCTTGTGATCTATTGATCCTACAAAGACTTGAGGTTTGTTTTTGATTGAAAAACTGTAAGTATAACAGCAAAGTTGTAAATAACCCCATATATTCTTCTGGTGGACAACATTGAATTCTAATTTGGAACAATTCAACAACGCACTTGGATAAAAAGTCAATATTACAGTGTAAATAATCTTCTTTAAGACGAGAGGTTAGAAACTGGAGAGGATTGTCCACAAGTTACAACACCTGGCTGAGAAGGACAAAGGTCGCTTCTCGGCCTTTTGGCTAAGATCAAGTGTAGTACCCCCCTCTTACGAGGGAGGTGAGATGGCCGGTATGAGCTATGTCCTCTGGCTATCTGGCTGGGAATGCTTTGAAAGCTGGGAAATATGTGCCCCAGGTTTAGGGCAGGCCAGAGCTCGAAAAAAACACACCGTGTGGCACAGTAGGGCACTTTTTAGGCACAAATTTCCCACGCCAAATCGAAGCACAATGCCTCCTATCCACGTGCCTTTTGGCTGGGAAGGACAATTTTATCCTTCTGCCTGGTTATTAGGCCGGGGCTGTACTCACTCAGCACTTTTTTTATTTTGTAATTTATATTATATGTTTTGTAAGTCACCCCTCAGTTTTCTGTCAACTTTTTTCATGGTTTGTCGATTTGGCTAGCTCTTATGGGCTCCGGCCACGGACCAGGGGAGAGATGTGTGGCCATCTGGTTCCTTCTCTCCCTGACTTTTACTGCTGCCTTTCCACGAGGAGTTGGAAGAGCACATTCATTGGGTGATGCTATTGGGGATCCCATGGATTTGTGAGTTCTTAGGTGATCCCCTGAACATGTTAAGGGTTCCCTTAGCTTTGGCGAGGAGGACCCACTTGCCCTGGCTGTCCTGGAGCACGGTATGTGTGCAGGGTAGCTGAGGATGGATGGAGCTCTTCTCCTTTTGGAGAGAGCTCTAGCTGGAGCCCCGTGCACTTTTTTGTGTTGAGCACTTGTTGCACTTCACTTTTTTAGTTCACAAAGCACAGAAAGTCACTTTGCTTTCCTGAATAATGACAACTGAAACCAGGGCTGGATAAGTAAGATGGAGGACAGACAAGACAACAAACACAAATAACAGATAGAGAATGGACAGAAGATTACCAAGACCCACAACTGAGAGGAGATACTGTGGGGAAAAATCCCTCTCAGCGGGGACAACACCACACAGAGAGATAGAATCACTAGCCAGGGGGAGAGATGGACCAAGTGCAACTGAGTACAGATAATAGCACAGGTGGGACAAGTGCGGAAGGCTTGCAGAGCCTGCAAGGGCAGAAAGAGGGAGAGAGAGGGAAAAGAGAGAGAGGGAGAGCTAGTGGCAGCAGACACTATAATTGGCATGTGTGGAGTGCACTTGCTGGTCTATTTACTAGAGGACTGGCCAGCACTCCTTATACTGATAGGCTCTCCCCCCTGCTGCCATGGAAGCAGGAAGGTGGGGCGGTGTTCTGGCTGATTGACAGCCACGACAGGTGATCCCAGATCACCACTGAGAACCAAGTCCCCGACAGTTCTGTCAGATGGGGACTCGACCAGCCATCCTGGCAGCTATGGACAGTGCCTGGTGCGATCGCTAGCCCTAACAGCAGTCAATGGGACACACAGAAAAGTAATTGTTACCTTTAAACCCACACCTAGTTAATGTATATAATAGGAAGTAAAATACTTGCTTAACATTATATCAAGAACAGCTAAAATGTAAAATAAAAATGTTTGTGTGGTATAGAGATAAATAAATGTATACTTGGATATTAAAAAAAAGACAGGAATATGACTGAGGGTTGAAGAATAGTTAGGAAAGGCAGTGAAGGTATTGAGGGTTAGAGCATAGAATGGCGAGGCAGGAATAAGAGTGGGGGTTGGAGAATCCCAGTGGAGGGATTGAGGTTTGGAGAAAAACAAAAAAGGATGAGAATTGGAAGACAGTCAAATAAAGCAGGAAACATTGATAGTTCTCATATATTTGTATTTGTTATTTTTAATTAGTGGTCCTCTAAAACAAGAGGAGCACAAGTAGTAACAGTAAACAACAGATGACACAGTACTAGTACAAAACAACCCTATGATAAGCTGTATGGCCAAGCAGTGTACAGTAGATGAACACTGTTTATACCGTTATTTGGGCTTTTTGGCAGCAGTGCATTTAAATGTTCCTATTCTCAATGTTCCACCAGCTGAGTTGTGTGTTTTGTATAGAAGCACATTGCATGCAAACTGCACTGTAAGGACACTTTTGTGCAAAAAATAAATAAATAATGGTGCTGGATCTCTTGCAAGATCCAAAGCCATGTGATAAACTTGTTACAAAATCTGACACCCGAATATGCAGGAGAGAATTCGCAAGGGTCATGCTTTGTTACAAAGAAACTGAACCCACTCATCTCTAGCAAAAAAACAATGTACATAGAAGTATTAATAGGTTCCACTGTAAGTCCAAGATATAATAAAAGTCCACTGATGGAAGTGATGTGATGGTTCTTATCCCTCATAGGATACATGCATGAAATAGAAAAAGATGAAAATAATTTGTGAAAATAAATGAAAATACATAAACTACAGATTACTTACCTGTTAATGTGGTTTCCTATACTCTTTATGGCAGCAAAATATAACTATTCTCCCTCCTCATTGGATCAGTCAGGAAGGAAGAAAACACACAGGTCTTTCTTAGTTTTTTGTTCTATTTAAATACGTCTTAAGGGTTCTCACTAAATCTAATTAGTGGAAATTCCTCTACTTGTTGTTTTTTGGTTGTGGACAGAGAGACGGTGGTCATATTAATTTGGATATGGAATGTTGTGGCGACTTTTGGCAGAAATTTTGGATTGGTACAATGCACCACTTTATCTTGATAAAAACTGTAAATGGCTCCTCAGCCCATACCGCCTGCAGCTCCAATATTCTTCTTGCAGATGTTATTGCAACCAAAAACACTGAAATATGTCCTGCAATAGTTTGCCAGACAGCCTTCCTCCTCCTCTTTCGCCTCCTCCCCGGCCTCCCAACATGACCAGTCTGAGACCCAGGGCGACCCCCGGGACGAGTCTGCGCCTACACTTCAGCACATCCTCAACGCTATTTCGGCCTCTGAAAAATCCCTGATGGCGGAAATCGTGGAGGTACAAATTGAAATCTCCCATATCCGTCAGGATCTGCACCTGGTCAAGGAGAGAATCTCTGATACTGAGCACCGCATCGCTACCATCGATGATACCCTGGCTCCCATCCCGGATGCGGTTGTGGCCCTTACCACCAAGCTCCGACAGTGCAAAGCCAAGATATCCGACCCAGACCCGTTCCCGTCGCAACAACCTACGGTTCGTGGGTCTGCCGGAAAAAGCTGAAGGCTCGTCCCCTGAGTCATTCCTACTCACCTGGCTGTCCCAAGTCTTTGGGAGGGATGCCTTTACACCTCAATTTGCTGTGGAGTGGGCTCACCGGGTTCCATCTCACCCTCTGCCTAATGGTTCTCCTCGAACCTTCATTGCCAGGCTCCTAAACTATTAGGACAGGGACGCTGTCTTACGTTAGGCTCGCACCAAAGGTCCGCTCCACTACAACTCCCAGACTGTCACTGTCTTCCCTGATTTTTCTGCGGATGTACAAAAGTCCAGGGCTCAGTTCGTCCAAGTCAAAAAACGTCTATGAGATCTGGACCTGCCGTATGCCATGCAATTCCCTGCCCCTCTTCGCGTAACAGATGAAGACACATCACACATCTTTGACACACATGGAGAGGCCGCTGCGTGGATTGATCGTCGGCTCAGGGGCCAGCCCCGTCCTCAAGCCTGACGCCCTGCTGATCGCTCCCTGACCACTGCATCCGTCTACCTGGCTCCTCCCGTTGTGGATCTCTCCAAGTGAACTCACACACCTTGATACTGTCCTTCCTCTCTGCAGTGCTCCCCCACAGCTTCTCCCTATATCCCTACCCTCTTCTCCCTTCCCGTCCCCCCCGAACTACACACTACGGAGCTATCTACCTGGAGACGGCTCGCCTTCACCGACTCGTTGGGAATGCTAAGTATTTGCATTTGTGTTTTTTTTATTATTTTTCATATTATCTTTTGTATATTTTAATGTCTACGGTTTTGGGGTAAGGTGCATCTTAGTTTTGTTTGATGTACAGGGTGGGTGTGGGTCTGATTTTGTAGCTGCTAATGCTTGGTTTATTTACAATTGTACCCTGCTTCACTTCCCGACTGTATTGTGTGCTTTTTGGCTGGGCAAGTATTATGGGTTCTATTTCTCATGTTGCATTTGTCTGTAGTGACAAATGAGGGGACTACAATACAAGGTGGACATCATGTGTTTACTAGAGGCTCACCTCACTGGCTCCCGCGTCAATGTGATTGGTTGGGCCTATCATGCCCCCCACACCTCCAACTCACGTGGTGTCTCCATACTCATTCGCAAATCTCTACATTTTACACTAGAACAGGTTCAGACTGACTCTCAGGTTAGATTTGTCTTTCTCCGGGCTGTTATACACTCACTACCTCTCCTCATTCTAGGCATTTAGGCATCTGAATTCTTCGACACTCCTGTAGTTTGCCTTAGTGATTTTAACAACAAGTCTCTGGACCTCTGGCATGAATCTACAGCCTCTCCCCGCCCTGGCTCCACCCCATTTGTTAAATTACTTACTGAAATTGGCCTGGTGGTCCCATGGAGACTCAGATGCCCTACCGCTACACAATACTCCTGTCACTCTGCCTCTCACAATTCTCTCTCCCGCATTGACCTTGCTCTAATTTCTCCCCCCTCTGTTGCCTCGGGTGCATGATGTTGTTTATCTGGCTAGAGGTATCTCCGACCATTCTCCAGTTAAAATCACCCTGGACTTACTCAGCTCCAAGGGTATTGTTTTCTGGAAATTTAAGCCCTTCTGGCTCACCCTGATGGGGACTGGCCTGGACCTCACTGCGGTGTTGGAGGACTACTTTCTCACCAACTCCTCGGGTGCTGAAGCAGTTATTCTGGGGGGCTGAGCGCTCTGCTGGGGAGATTTGGCTAGTGTACTCTTTAGAGCTGCTGCGTGGTGCCAGAATCCCCAAACTAGGATTCTTATCTGAAAGGAGTGGAAACCACTACTTTCTTTTACCCTCTGTACCCTCTTTTTATAATGCTCAAAACCCAGGAGTCTGCAGTGGTGGTTTTCCACACTGGGAGAAACTGTAGGAGCCTGCCCCCCACTACTGGAGCCTGCTCCGGGGTCCAGGAGTCTGAAGTGGTGTGAAGGTCCCTGACCTGTCCCTGTCTAGTAGAGGGTTGAAACCCCTCTACAGTAGCTCTTCCCTGGTTTAAAGTCATTACTGCAAACCTTGGGGCTCTATAAGCAGGCTTCCTAGTGACTCTATCCTGAGGCAGCCAGGATGACTAAATGTATATATATATATATATATATATATATATATATATATATATATATATATTAGCCTAAAATTTACCATGTAGTTCAGGGACGTAATAATGTTTTACTACGTAACTACATGGTTTATTTTAGGTTTCTATGCACTTTCACATTTAAGATCTACTAAGTTAATTACATTATTTCTTATTTATTTTAAATAGGTTAATAATCTAATATTTTTACCACTTTAAAAACTTGAACAATACCACTTTTGATAACAGGTTTAATTACAATTGAATATCAGTAATTTTATTTTGTTTTATAAAATGATTTTGTCACACACGTCAATTTAGAATAATTGTAATGAAATGATGAAGTTAGGAAGTTAGGTTTGCTTTATTCAAAGAATAATTATGTACACATGAGTGTCTGTATTCTCACATTCATATTCTGTTTATGTAGAATGGTTATATGGGCTATTTATTATGTCCATATTCTCATGGGAATCACCTGCACATGAATAAAAGAATAAAATGGTGCAAAAACATTGTATTTTTGAATATCCATCTAAATAATTATTTGTCACACACATGGAGTATGAGAAGCATACAAGTGATGAAAGTGCGACAATGGACCAGGGGGGAATTCACTAACTGACGATTTACATAAATCGTCAGTCGGTGACGATTTTGTTGACGATTTCCACAAATGTGTATTCACTAAGTGACAAATGTGTTTTTTATCGTCATTTTGAGTGACGTTTACAGATCATCAATGTCATATCGCTGTGATGATCTTTGCAATACAATGGATACAAAAATGGAATTCA
>JABWIB010007834.1:10732-26774 GCA_016617825.1 Platyplectrum ornatum
ATGCAGGGAGAATACTTTATTGTTGCATGTTGCACACAGATACTGACCAGCGTTACTGTTACACTGTTATTAGACTTGTGCTGGAAACATCATCTCTCACCTGTAATACTGATTGCAAATAATTATATTTACCTCCCCTGCAATTCAACATGGTTTTGCCCACTTGTAACTTTATAGGAGAGAAAAATGAACATCTCTCTCCCTCTCATTGACAGCACAAAGTTCTAGACAGAACACTAGCTTAACTGTCTCATAAAGATCATAAGGAATAATATTGCACGGATAGTAAAACCACCACCCCCTTGTTGCAATTAGCGCTGCTAATCCCCTTCTACAGGTCAAGATTAGCAATGCGTAACTCAAAGCCTGCCCCCCAAAAAAGGTAAACAAAGTTTTGTACATTTGTTATATGATAGTAACATCCACCACACACATACACAGATGTTACAAAGTAGGTGATTTAAGCAAGTGGCNTGTGTAATACCTTATTTATGGTGTGAATGTGGTGCATTGTGACCATTGTGTGACCATTGATAGCAAAGATTAACCCTTTTAATTGCTAATACTAATAATCCTTTCAGTTGCTGATACTTAATTAAGTGGTTTTGTTTTGTTTTTTACAGAACTTAGAGAAGCCTTCAAAGAGTTTGACAAAGACAAGGATGGATACATCAGCTGCAANGACCTAGGGGATTGTATGAGGACCATGGGATATATGCCAACTGAGATGGAGCTAATAGAATTGTCTCAGCAAATCAATATGAACCGTNAGTTATGTTCATCTATACTTCTCAGCCTGTGAAAGAACATAATAGCTTATGGATTATGAGAGATTGCAAATGTTGGAGAATATGAATGTCTTAGATATTTCCACTTTTTCTCCTCTAAAGTTGGAGGTCATGTGGACTTTGATGATTTTGTGGAGCTTATGGGTCCCAAGCTTCTTGCAGAGACAGCTGATATGATAGGAGTGAAGGAGCTCCGAGATGCCTTTAAGGAGGTGAGACTTGCATGGACCATTTTATTTGTGGTTAAAATTAAGATTAGATTGGTAACATTAATAACATGTTCAGATGCCAATCAGAAGTGGGGTCCGTATGTTGCTTGCCTTGATACCTCAGTGCTATCCCATGTGTACTCCTTATTTNAAACCACAACTTGGTACCTGACACGCCACGCATGATTGTTAAAGGTCCCAGTTGTCTATGCGGTCTAGGTAGCCAGTGTGATATGTTTCCCTCCCTTCTGACCCTTCCACTTCGCTGTACTTTATTGTGAAAAATGTTCAGATTACCACCAGAACCCCATATATTTCATGACATTCCTGGGTTGCCTGAAATTCCAGGGTTTTTTATGGTAATCTTAATGGTACTTTTTCGAAAACCCAAGTTGTTTTACATGGGTAAAAGCAGGGATGTTCCTGGGTAATTCCTGGGTAATTCCTGTGTCGCCTATACTCTAAATGGTCCCTACCCTGGTTTTCTAATCTGACAGCACATGTGATTCTGAATCATAGATTTTACTACTATCAACACTGGTGGTAATCTTGACACTGTAATCTGAAGGAAGGTAGAAAGTCTGCNCCCTGGCAAATAACTGGCTTTAAAAACCTGGGTTTTGCCGGGGCTGTAATTTGCATGTGTTATTACTGTAACACAGTACATGTTTAATACTGTGCCTCACGTATTCCTCATATTAATAAATATGTTGCACCTTTGTATTTAGTTTGACACCAATGGAGATGGAGAGATCAGTACAAGTGAATTACGGGAGGCNATGAAAAAGCTCCTTGGGCAAACGGTGGGTCACAGGGACATTGAGGATATAATACGGGACGTTGATCTCAATGGAGATGGACAAGTGGACTTCGAAGGTGAGTATAATGACATTAGTGATTAAAATCTTGTAATGATCTAAACTCCCTCTACAAGTACTACTTTATGACACCAGAATTATCCAGTAATATATACCTCATAGATTAGTTTTGAGGTTTGTATTGTGAACTCCATTTATAATATTGGGTTTATAAACCTGTTATTTAGCAATTGTTGTACATATAGATTTGTTAGATACTCAGTGATTCTATTTGAATAAATTGATTATTTGAGTCGGGCTTGTCATCTCCTTCACTCTCTCTTTTGGCAGAGTTTGTCCGCATGATGTCTCGCTGACCTCTCTTCAGGTAACAGCTATGTCACCTATGTCCATTGGTGAGGCTGTGACCGAACCATCAACCCATTAATGTCACGGACATAGAAGGGCAGTGCCCACACCAGCCATAACGTCCCAACCATTCTCAGTGTTTGTATATTGGGATACAGCGCAGGCCATTCTTCCAGTTCATCCTACTGGTCTGACTCATAATGTGCCATCCCACATCTTTAAATGTGACATCCTGCAAAGGAAAATTCCTAATGGGCTCNTTATGGACTGCTGGGTGACATAATGAGCCAAGAGACTGTGAAGAGCAAACCTGTGTGTGGATGAGCCGGCACTCTTTATGTGAAATAACTCNTAGAGGATTTGTGCAATAATAGAATAGAACCTGCTTCCTGGATTTTCTAAAATGTTAATTAGTCAAAATAATTATTTTTGTGCACTGACAGTGAAAGAAAATGTGATGTGTAGAATACAGGTCTTTATAATAAATAGAATATTTGTCACATAGTTATGTACACACACGTGAAATAAACATAGTAGTAATAAATAAATCAGCAGTGGACACATATTTAATAAAGTCCTGAACAATCCTAGAAAGGATGGGACACATATTAACCACACATATTGTAGACTGCAAAGGATTCACATAGACTCTTTAAAAAACCTGTCTAGTCATCTATTGAAACGCTGTTCTCTTTACTGTCCTTTAACCTGCACATGAAACCACTGTGTTGTCTTAAAATACAGACATAAGTAAAGACAACAAGGATCTCTGAGATGCATTCACANATTTGTCGCTATGCACAAACATTTTTATATCATATAATAGCTGATGGGTTTTTTATTAAGTTGGAAAATATTAAGAGATGTCAGAGAGCAATTTAAAAGTATGTCCTGTGTCTGTGAATAGACGTTAATCCATTTATTCCTGCCCTTTCTACTTCTTTTTGTACCCCACAATATACATTATGGGTCTCCTTTTTTTAATATAAAGCTGGCCAGATAATCGACTTGTTGTCAGTATGGTCCAGATCAGCTTTGACATATGTGTCTTTGGAATTTCATCATATAAGTACAAAAATCATTTGGAACTGATCTACACTATTATTGTGTATGTCGCCTTGACATGGCCAGCTTGTGCTGCTGGAGAGTTTAAGGATTTGGAGTCTCCAGAGTTTTTAGTGCATGTGGTTTACGTCCAATCCGGAATCACCCATTTATGTGTTACTGTTACGTTAATATGTTACTAGTTATATGCATGCTTCGCTGTGCAGGAGGGTGTCATGCAGAGAAGAGATATGGTCAGCAGCCTGACACTTACTGTACCATTAAATGCTTTCCCTTGGCATCCAGGCCTAAATCTGAGTATGTACAGAGCGGTACATGTCTGTATGAAAGTCCTGGTTCTGGCCAGAAAGCATGCACAGCCGATTCCTGTGCCCCACCTGTAATCACCCGGGGTTATTAGATCAGAATCAGGCCCATAGTGATTATACAGTTTTACTCACTTACCCAGATCAGCATGTGGATAACATAATATTAAGTTTTCCTTACACTTGACCTGACACAGAGTTTTATGCCAGAGCATCAACATCAAACAATGTTACAGTCTATAACTTCCTGACATATTAATAACAGATATGACAGTGAAGATTTTAAAATGTCAATCCGTATATGAAACAATTATTTGTGTATTCTTTATTAGCGCTGGTTTTTAAAAGATGTAAAAGATACATGTGTATGACACTCCCAAGGGGTTAGGTGCCTAACCCTGTGCTTTCAAATGATGCCTGAACTACTGTATCCGGTCTTCTTCCCTGAAATAGTAAATAAGATAAAAAACCAAAATGACTTATAAGGCATGCTGTTGCTTGTAGTACTACTACCGTTAACTTGTTATGTTCACGGAAAGTAAAATGTACAATTCCATTGTGAAGTTATAATTTTTAATCAACTGTCTGGGCTGGCTGCAAATGTCATGGCGAGAATCGCAGCTAGACTGCGTAGAGGTGTATGTCCATGAAATCTGTGGCCGGCCTGGTAGGCTGATGAATAAAAAAAAAACCTCACAATGGTAAGTGTATTTAATAGCATGCAAAGGGTTTAAATTCTCTCGAGAGCAGTGGAGATACACACCCTGGTACCACAATAGGTTTTTAAACTAACTCTCTTCTTCCAGTTTTACTATGGACTCAATAGTAATTATGGAATATTTTTATTCATATCAACATTTGGAGTGTCATACACACACATATTTGTATGTATGTATGTATATATATATATATATATATATATATTCTATTGAACCAGCTTTCATAAGGAATATCCACATTTTTTGAATCATATGATTTATTTTTAATTGGTTTTTTTTTTACAATAATCTTTTAGTGTTATTCCTACCAATGGCTTTGTTTTCTTTCATTTAAAGTATACTAAACCTTATAAAGCACTGTGGGTTTTGTAAGCCACTAGTGACATTTTCTTTAAAGTCACTGATGTAATTGTTTAGCCGCTGCTGACAGCCCATTGTTCCTTATGCTACAGTCTGTGTATAAAAGAGATGACTGTGATGGGAGCTGCAGCTTTTGTGCGTGTGTAAAATAAACAACCAAAAATCGCCACACATTGCTGCAACATCCATAATCCATAATGAATAACANCCATCAGGGATATGGCTTTCTGTGTGTAAGAGACAAGGGAAATGTTACATTTATGTCAGAAAACCATTTCCAAGCATCTATTATAGAGAATGAACCGCATGCTACCTATTATGCATTATTTCCGTGTCCTAGTGGGCATCTATAAGTATCTATAAGTAGAACTCCTGTTGTTCCATAATATATCCTGTTGTACTGTTTTCCTTTTTATTATACTGGTAATTTGTACACTGTGTATATTTTATGTGTTTCTTCTTTAATGATGGCGTGTTCACTTACCCACCCAGTATTCTGATATATTTAATGGTTTGGTTTTCGTAGAAACCTACAGTGCCAACCGCAGCAATATAGCTCCATTATTTTCTGTGTATTGTACAGTATGTGCATGACTACTTTCCCTTATGCAGTATTACCCTAATAACTGAACGCATCACAATTACACAAGCTATTTTTGTGTTTTCCAAAGAAATGTGTGAAATCCATTTTCTCTGCAGTACATGAACTGTTTTGTTTGCATCTCTCGCAGGCCATAACAATTCTTTTTCTTTCTATGTATTTATTTGCCTTCTATTGACATTTTTAAAAATACATGACATACCTTATGTTGCTGTTAATACATTTCATTAAAAGGAGAAAAACTTCAATAAATTGTTATATAAACAGCTCCCGTCTCTTCAGCACTGTAGACATACTGTCACATAGAAATCAGTGGTGGGTCATCTTGCGGAGGTGAATACTTAAAATGCTATAAAATGGTGGTAGGATAGAGGGAGAAGACGTGTTCACCTCTGCTCTGAGAGGTAATAGATGTTGGGATCCAGTGAAGGCAATTTCCACTTCACTATCACTACATATGTCTAGCAGGAGTTAACCCTTTGGTCTCCACTATGAAGGATCCATACGAATGTTTACAACTTATGCACGGGCAGCGTGCCCTCATTTTCTGTTTGCAGATGCTCAGCACTTCCCTTTGACATCATTATCCAATTGGTCTGCTAATCTCAATGTGTTTATCTGTGAGCCGCTCTAGGAAAGGAGCCATACACACTGAGATTACACTGTCTAACAACAAAGCCTGCATGAGCAGC
Organism: Platyplectrum ornatum; assembly: GCA_016617825.1. Classification (NCBI taxonomy): domain Eukaryota; kingdom Metazoa; phylum Chordata; class Amphibia; order Anura; family Limnodynastidae; genus Platyplectrum; species Platyplectrum ornatum. The sequence goes on from JABWIB010007834.1 coordinate 16,638, forward strand.
AGCAAGCATCGCCAAAGCTCACGCAGACCACGNGCCTTGTTTTCATCATTACAGAGGTCAATGCAAGGACACAAGCAAGGGGAGAGAGAAGCACATATTAATAGAATGGATACATGGAATTATCCTTTCCTTAGACTGAGTCATTATTGGACTGATTGTTACAGGTTCCTTTTAATTTCCTAATATAAAAAAACAAAAGCTTCTTTGATGTCAAAATGCTTTCATTTTCAGTCCCAAATAACATATTTTTATACTTGTCACTCTAAAAGCATTGCTCTATATATATATATATATATATATACATATATATATTATATACACTATACATGGGAGAGGTGACTGTTACCGTGATCACACAAGAGACCTGGCAATTACCCAGCTTTTTAACATAGCAACCAATCAGATTCGAGCTCACATTCTCCAGTATGTAATATGAAACTGAGAGCTCAAATCTGATTGGTTGCTATAGGCAACACCCACACTTTTCAGTTCCCCTGCAAACTCCCTGCTTAGTGAATTTAGGTCACATTTTTTTTTTTTCATTTCTCCTGATTTCCCCAGTATGGCATAGTCCATATACACCCCCACTTCAATCCCTGATCTATAGTTTAAAAGTTCATATTAATTAAATATGTCATTCCCCAAATGTAAATTGTACATTTGGGGAATGACAGCCCTTGCAATCAGGTCTTTTACTTACTCTATACTTTACTATATTGTAAAATAGAATTAGTGCCTGGGCCTGTAATAAGGAAAAGCAGTAGGGGTATCTACAACATTTTTACTGATTGCCAATAAACATGCCGTAAGGAGCCTCCACTTTGAACCTTTGCAGGAATTTTGAATAATTGAATTTACTTCTGTATTTTGGAGCATTCTCCTGTTGCATCACCTGATATGTGTTGAGCTGAAATTGGCAAACAGCTAGCTTAATATGACCCTGCAAAGTGCCTTGTTAAACTGTGGAATATATTTTGAAAGCAAGAGGTCGAAGCAAAGCTGATACAGAGCTGTAACAAACAACAGTATTAAACGTACATATCTGGAGATACATTTCAAATAAACATACGGGTCAGGGGGAGAGGTGTCTCCCGCTGTCTGGACTTTAATGGCAAGCAGAACTGGGGGGATGAAATAGATCATATATAAGAACCCTCTCTCCTTGCATACATGTTTGTATGCTGCTCACCCTGCCTTGCACCACTTTGTAAAGGAAGTATAGATGCTTGGCAGTCCTCACCTAAACCCTAAGGTTGGTCAAAGCTGGTAATGACAATCTGCTGGTAGCCTACAGATCTTGTAAATCATACCCCCCCATCCCAATTATTGTCAGACAGCATTATATCAAATAAATAATGTGCAAGAAAACCTGTCACAAAGATGCGTGTTAGCATGGGCTTGTGCCGAAATATCCCTATGCGTGATGATGTTACTAGCTGCTTAAAACCAGTTAGAAAGTGCATTCAAATGGTCTGTGTGGTACAACGATATTTGAAGGGTAATTGCTCTTATTAAATATTAAATATTATCTTTTGTTCATAATAAACTTATACGTTTTATATAATTGACCCAGACACTGAACTTACCTTTATATTTCTTAAATCTTTTTTTACTCCATACTATAGAAGGTGTACATATATTTTAATAATCTAACGGAGAGTCTTTACTTGTATCCATATTAGCTCATTACTGGGATGTTTTCAGGTTTTCTTGTACATTATATATTGCTCTGATTGGTTTGGCAAGCCTTTACATCCATTTTTGTGGCATATAAGCTACAAGTTTTTCTTCTTTCTTTATTCTGCTTAAGATAGATTTTATTTTATGCAGAGTATATTGTTCTGAGGAACTGGCTATACAATATAATTGTCCATTAATAAGCGCCCCAATAGGTTTTTTGCACTGGGTCTCACTAGGAGTAATTGATCCATTAGTGGACTTATTCTCTGTGAGCCAAAAATCCTTGTTGAGATATAACTAGTGCTTGGTATATTTTGTTTAGCATTATATGAAAGCATTGCCTACCACAGTCCAAACAGGTCATGGAACAGGTATGAAACAAAAACCCACAGTCGCTCCACAAGGCTCCACAAGGTACCTATCTGGGATTACATGGAGGTAAGGATCACATGTATTCTATCTACACAAAGGGAAAGCAGATACAAAGCTATGATAGAGCTGCAGACTTCCATGTGCATGGGGAGCAATATCTTAGCCTGTATAATGGGCTGAACTTAAATAGGGTGTCTGTGTTGGTGTTGTTGAGCTTGTAAAAACAAACAGAGCTATTGGTTCAGGAAGTTGTGGAGTGTCCCAGGCCCTGTGACAGGGATGGGGACAAGAAGGACAGTTGTAATGGGTTCGAACTTCATAGGGGCCCCTCAGTGTTTCTAGACAGATTCAGCCTCCAGTCACCTAGTTTTAGTGGGAGACGTCCTATGCTCTGACTGCGATGGCACGCCAATCCTCATGTCTCAAGAAAACTCTTTCAGGCAATGGTCCTTTAGACATCAAACTGGCTTTGACCATTGAACTGGTCAACACAAACCAACATGTACAATTTCGTTTTGTTAATTAATAACTCCTGAAGCCTTTAAGCTCTTTTATACAACTCATAGGCTAGGAATTCCCTTCTTTCTTCCATACTATACATAAATGGAAAAATTTTGTATGGACAGTGGAATGTGTTGCTTGTGTAAGTACACTGTATTTGTCCACCTTTGGTATTAGATGAATTTAGATTTTTTGACTCATTCCAAAAGTTTCACGTTTCTGCTTGGCACTGAATCTAAAACCCTTTAATGAAGTGAGAAACATTTTTTTTCCCAAAGGAACTATTCACATATTCACTACTAATAATAATTTAAAAGGTTTACTTTGAAAATAATAAGAATGTTTTTCTTATGTATATGACTATGTAAAATATTTAAAATTATCTTCAGCTGCAGTGCAGTATATTATAAAATAGTAATAAAACAGGCAGGAGATATTAAACTATATTACAGTCACCAATCATTTCCTTAATCTTTCACCACGCTATTCGAAAACTCTTATTATAATATATTCTCTACAGCATGAATTTTTCATCGTAAAGTGATTTATTGTGCAGCGTTTATTAAACAATATAGAAAATACTGATTTGTTCTGGTTGTGGGAGACTAGCCCATATTTTCTGATCTATTGTAGCATACATTGACAGTTAATGCTGGCTATGACAGAAAAGTAAAAAGACAAATTGGTTCCTATTTTTATTGGACGCACGCACTTTAGTATGATATTCACAATAACACAGTTAAAACATCAACTATACTTCAATGTCAAAAATAAAATCAAGATAGAGGTTCAAATTAGGTGAAATATTTAAAATCAATTATATAGATATGTGAAGAAAAGACATGCCTTGACGAAGCTATTTCTGGCGAAACCTGCGTTGGCACTAGGCCAGTGGCAGCGTGATCCTATTATATAATTATATGATTTAATAATTTTTTATATAAATTCCTCTGCATTAGCACTTTATTTAAGATGGCTACATACTTAATATCATTTTATTCAAAATGATTATGGATTACTGAGCTAAAATGACCTAAAAAAATGACCTCTAGCTTTTTTCACTAGTATCAATATGGAATAATTTTGGGACACATTAAACTGTAGGTACTAGCACCTTATGACATTATAGGAGCATAATCATTAACATTAGCTCCCATGTAGAGAAAGAGATAGGACTTGATTCAGTTTCACAGCATTTTGAACTTTGAACTATTTTTCACTATTGCTGCTATAAATTATTTGATAGGCTGCTGCCATATATGCAGCACAGACACTTTACCCTTTAGTGCAATTCTCTACTGCTATCTTTTCACATAATTTTTTGTGTTTGATTTCTAAAGTCACTTCTCTCACTGATTTTAATTAAATATTATACATCTCCACTGAAATTTTTTATTTTCTATGTTTCCATACCACCATTTCTACTTTGAATACTTCATGATTTTACAATAAAAATCAATATGAAGTCAAATTGAAAAAACAGACAAAAACATTTCAAAATAAAAACTACAAGGTTAAAAATACATCAATAAAATATCCAGTGAAACATGGTGACATTTAATCAACATAAAAGACATAACCCTTAAGAAAGGGTTAGACAAATGTATATTAAAAGATACCCATGAAAACGCTGTACAGTAAAATGAAGGATAATAGTGGATGCAGGGAATTAGGATGGCCATCTTCGGTCAGGAACATCTGGATCAATTTAATTATAAGATACGGATCACAGGCGATCTAAAAACAGGTTAAACTTGACAGATTGGTGTCTTTTTTTGATCTCATCAACTATGTTACTATATATATGGAAATATATACAAAAACAGTATGCTAATACATAAAGTTTTTTTTTTTTTTACAGAAATTCATAATCATGGCAATATTTAACATATACATAACATATACCTTGTGTCTATGTAATGTGTGTATGTGTGTGTGTGTGTGTGTGTGTGTGTGTGTGTGTAGTGGATAGATTTTGGGAGTCTGTTTGGGACACTTCCTTTAATGCATTGCTATCTCTTCCCATTAACCCAAAAACTTTTTTGTTTGGTCTTTTTCTGCCAGAAAGTATTGATAAAGATGCCCACAAAAACATATACTCCCTTTTCTCACTGGCTAAGGTAATCATAACCTGAAAATGGATGGCAGCAGAACCCCGGGGGTCTGAATACTGTTGGTTAAGAGAAGCATGCCAATGAGAAGCATGTTCACACTGTTCAAAAGTGCCACATACATTTTATAAAGTATGGAACACATGGATGGATTCTAGTGTTTCTCCCATATGTTCCACAGCTAGACAAGACGTCTGAAGGTAACACTACATAAATACATAAGTGCCTCCATAAATTGGAGGTACAGCGGATATTAAATGGAAATTTAGAAGCGGCGGTATGGAACTATGTAACGTTTACACCCATGTTGCAGCCATTGTAAAAAATTTCCAGGATGAAAGCTGTCAAATCTGATATTCATAAAATGTTACAAAGTGCACCTTATTCGACAATGATATATCCGTAGAACCTATTTGTTCTTCTTTTATCTTTTGTCTTTTTTTGTGCAATAACTTTCAAAATCTTAATAAAAAACATGATTAAAAAAAAAAAAGAAAATAAAAGTAAAAACCTTACCCTCTCAAACCCTGTGCTTCATTAAATACAGTTGGTAAGAAGAACTGTTTTTTCGGTGGATGCATTGCGGATTTCCACTACGCACATTCGTGAGATTCAAAAAGTCGGTCGCATTTCAGGAGCAAAATGGCATCCAACCCATTTTAAATCTGGCTGTGTGATGTTGGAATTTACCCGCATCTGGGATTGGAACTGTTCGCCTCAGTCTGTTTCCTTACAAGTGCGCAAACTCTGAATTAGGTTCTGATAAATACATTACGTTGAATGGCCTCAAATAGCTGCTTCTGATTCAATTATGAAACCTTGGATCAGGTGAGGGATTAACAACACTAACACAGCTTAACTTTTAGTTGTGTATCTTGTATCTTTGCATGTGTTGTGTACGTCTGAGCATTTGTAGATTATTATTCAATATCATGCCCATTATGATTCCTGTGAAAAAGTCAATCACGGAATACATGATTGATCATACAGAATGTTGGATCGATCATACAGAGTTCAATGTATACTGACAATGCTGCATTGGCAATACACTTGCACAGAATACTTACACATCCTTAAATAGTTCATTGCAAACTGGTACTGGTGAATATAATACAGGCCTACATTATATGTGTTGCTACTTAAATCAGATGACCAGTAATATATGCTGATCTAGATGCGTCTGACCGAGTTAAATAACGCAATGCTGAAGATTTTATCTCTGTGGTCAATGTTTTTAATGCTCCTTCTTTGAAGCTAATTAAGGGAGAATACAGCTTCAAATACTGGACAATAGGCATCAGTAGAAGAATCAAGTTTTACTGTTTAAGTTAACTATATAACTATGTTGTATAATTATCTGTTTTGAATATGAATCGTATATTCCAGAATGGAAGTCTGAATTCTGAAAATCTAGATCTTTACTGAAAGCCTTATGCAAAGAAATACAAAATACAGGCATTTTTTCTTGCCTGGATCAGATCCCACATGTTTAACAATTAATGGCAATGTATAAGCATTGCTAGAACCTGAACATCTCTATTAAAGACTTATAGAACATATTTAAGCCACACATATTAGTTTTCACCAATCATTGGGCATTTCCTAATTAATAAAGTCTCCTTAAATTGTTAAATTAATATATGTGTTATGAGTTTGAGTTCTCTTGCACTTTTCATGTTTCTCCAAAAATTGTATCCTGGATTTATGTGCTTTGTAATTGTTTCTGGTAAAAGGTCATCTAGATAAGTCATCACATTGATCCCTCTTCCACTGTTCCTTAGTCCAATTCTTAAGCTTCTTTGCCTATGTGTTTGTTTCACACAAGTTGTTTTCTTACTGCAATTTTACCACTAAGGGTATATTCATGCAAGCATCAGACACCGTCCTATTGGAAACAGGCTAGGAACAACTTTTCTGCCATTTTTATGTCCTTGGCCCTTCCTATTCCTGGAACGGTCAAACGTCTGTTCCAATATGACCTCAATATTGACAATGTCTGCTATCGGCAGATGTCTTCCCAAACTGCTGATGTTTTTGGATGACCAATGATCTTTCTCATCATTGTAAGATTCCTGGGACTCAAGTACTTTCTATGAAAGACCTTAAAGTCTGAGCACTCTCGAAAGAGACCTGGGAGGGGCGAGTCATGCTGACACAGTCAAACAAACTCTGGCACAAGGAAGACATCTGACACAAGCCAATAACAGACTGCTAACAATCCTGAGGTCAAATTGGGACAGACTGCTCCGGAGAGGCCACAACATCCAATGGAGAATCAGTATTCATTGCTATTGACGTCATTATGAGGAAAAGATTTGCCAAAAACAGGATTTGCTCAAGCTGGTCCCATCATGGAATTATTATGACCTGGAAACATGGTTTAACAGTTTTGCATGCTGAGCATAGAGCCACCTAATGCTACTGTCATCTGAAACATGTAAACAGGACATGGTCAACTTCCAAACACCCTCATGGTCTTAGATCCAAACATCTTCTTGCTTCTTGTACATAGACAAACTGGATAAGGAAGGAAAGGATGGTATACAGTACAAAAGGTCTGAAATCTCTGCTGAAGTACTGTACATGCATTAAATAATTTCCATATATAAAAAAAATTTTACGTTTTTATTAAATATTGAAAGTAATGTCTTGTATTATTTTTAAAATTTACCTGCAGACAGAACCTCTAGCATTGCCACCTAGAACACTGTCTGGCAAGTCTGAAATAACATCCGATTGCAATATTCATCATGAAATAGGTTCAGGGCCAGACTGGAAACTAAAAGAACTCTGTCACCCAAGGCCACCAGAGAAAAGGTCCATAGCCAGAAGTACCTGGGCAGTGAAAGCAAAAGCCTTCTGGCTCTGCAGCTGCTATAAGGGTTTCTACGCTGACAGAGCTGTTAATGCTGAAGCAGAAGCACCTGCTGTCTCAGTGACCGGCAGCAAAATGAAAAAATAAATATATATAACACAGAATCCAATTTTCTATAATAGCACACAACTGCCAGCAGACTGGGAATCTGAGGAGGTTGAAGAGAGAAGAGGAACCTTTTCCTAATAGTGCCCCCAGATGAATGCAGTGCCCCCAGATGAATGTATGAGAAAGCTGTTATTGCCACTCACTAAGAATACATTTACATGCTTAACCAGAAGAGATTTTGAATCAGGTAATGCATTAAGAGCTGTACTACAGGTATCCAAGGCAAACACAGGGGTTTCCAGTGCCCCAAATAGCCCTCTCAATGAAGTCATACTCTATAATGTATGTGGGGTATATTAGGATTTAGGAATGACACAGATACATAAAATCTATGAATATAGTGTACCATTCCAAGACACCTAATATACACATAAATATTATAGTATATTCCTTCCCAGAATCCTAATATACCCAATATGTACTTATATAGTGCACCAGCTGTAGTTTAGCATACAAGCATTTGGAAACCCTGCTTTACCACTGGTATCATTCTTGCATCACATATATGTAATTTGATCTGAAAAAACTTAAAATAAACATAAATTATGCATATGAGCAGTAAAATTTTTATGTGTAAATAATTTCCATTATTTCTCATAAATAACAATAATGTTACAAAAAGTAATAAACAAGGAATGGCAGGACGTTCCTACTGAAGGTTTGCTATAGAAGAACAAAACGTCATAAAACTGAGGGAAAAAGTTAAACGTGTTCAGTAAGCTACAAGATTTTTGCAGTACTACAGATTTAAAACATCAATTTATATTAATCATATCATGGGGATGCATATCAAGCACTAGCAGGCGCTCAGAAAGCTTTCAGAGATTACCGGGAGCCAAAAACCCTCTATCAGTTTGAGCAATGTGAGCATGATGAGAAAGCTGGCACATGCAAATTTGTAAGATAATTAATGGAATATTAATATGTCCTTTCTAATTCTCCTCTTGCTGCAGCTAGCATTGACAGCTGCTTAAGATGCACATCTGGCTAGAGACAAGTCTATCTATTTTGAGCTTGCAGAACTAGGCTAACAACTAGGTGAATTATAATGAATTTTGAATTATGAAATATAATGAACAACATCATTATATTTCATAGTTTTGCTTTTTTTTACTATATATAATTATTTGTCATAACTACTGATCTTCTGTTTAATCTTTGACATTGGCTTAGAATATTCCTCTTAGTGATCACTAGTGAATGACCTACCAAGCACAATACCTTACCTCTCAAAGGACAAGATACACTCCTTGTAAACATAAAATGTCTGCATTCCACAAGCAAATAGGCAGCACCCAGCAGACTACTACTATCTTAATCTTCAGTATTCAGACTTATGTGCTGGGAGCAGGAAGCATATGTCAGGAACGCTCTGGCAATATGGTAACAGCATGTAGTGTGCAATGAGAAACACGGATGGGTTTGCACTGTGGCAATAGAGTATGCCATCCAATTAAGGGCAACTAACAGATTTTAGCAGAGAGGAAAAAACCATCATACAGACAGGGCTATAACCCAGATGAGACATTATATAGCGTAAACCATATACCTTAGAGAAATATCAACACAGAGATATAAGAACATAATGACAAAGTTAGACATAGACACATTATACTTGCTAAACAGGAGTGAATTATAGATCTGGCGGTCATGGTGGTCTCTCCATCAAATGTTCCCACTCCATTCCACCAGCAGGTATATGTGATGTCATAGCGTTATTGAACAGTGAATCTCTCATGGAACACTGGATCTTTTGACAACAAGTTCCTTCATTAGAATGCAGATTAAGCTTTCTCCAGAACCCTGGTTTCTGGAGATGCTATTGTCCTCTTTGTTTTTGTCTGTCATTTGTGTTCCCAGTGTTTTAGGTAATATACACAAAGGTAGGTGTGATGAATTCCTTTGTCCATTGCAGATTAATGTGTCTCACTGTCCTTGGATTGCAAATCCAGGATATGCATGCATACTCCCAATTTATGTAGATTGAAGTAACAGTCTGTTTGCCTGGAGCATCCTGATTGTATTCATGTGTTCATAGAAGCAATCACTTGACTGTAACATTGATTCCATAAATCATTTGCTTCCATAACACTTTGTAGTCCCATTTGATTTCAATCAGGGCTCGAAGTGGGGGTGTATATGGGGGTATGCCATATCGACACTTCTCCCACTGATGTAATGGAACCATTTCAAATCTCCATTGACTTACATTATTTCCTATGTTTCCATACCCCCACTTCTTAATTTCCACTTTGACCACTGATTTCAATATCATATTTATCACTGCATAAGAAATGTTATTAGCTACGCATAGAGTCTAAATTTTGCACCATAAAGACCATCTATATGACTATACAAAAATAGGTATTTTTCTCCCTACCAGTTGTATATTTTAATAAATCAATATTTGTAATGGCTGCTTCCTTCAGTTTGGACTTTTTACAGCGGTGACAGTGTGTAGTGTGCAATGAGATGCACAGATGAGTTGGT